>JAUBOD010000142.1:522535-547247 GCA_032353885.1 Nothura maculosa
TCTCCTCTCCTCTCCTCTCCTCTCCTCTCCTCTCCTCTCCTCTCCTTTCTTTTCCCCATGTTTTTCATGCTGCTTGAGAAATTACCTTGAATGAAAGACGGCTCTTTCAGTGGGAGCTGATCTGTGCTTCAGTGTGATATAGAGGAGCTTCTGTTTCAGATGCCTGAACATACTCCATGCTGCTTTGCTCAAGGTCACTCTCCCTGAGCTTGAGTTGCAGGCAGAACTTTCCCAAGGTCATAGACTTAGAGGAGTTTTTGCCTTGTTTTGCAGTGGAGAATATACTTTATTTGTTGGACTAATGTTTGTGTTCATTGAGTACTTCCCTGCTATTGCAGATATATTGGCATGGGGGTTATCTCAGGTTTCTGTTGTGCCTTGCCTTTGGCTCTGGTCAGGTGTGGGGAGGTATATGGAGGTAGCTGGGCAAAATATACAAGTCAGTGACATACAGAAAGTCTCAGTAGACAGGCTTTTTCTCTGTGAAACTCTGAAAAATACTTCCAAAGCAACTTGAGAAGGTTTTAAACAATTACTAAAGTTAAACATTTTAGAATCCTCAGATCAACTGAGTACATTTTACTAGAGAGCTTTGAAGGGATTTGCTGAGGAGTGCGCTGAGCTATTTCTGTTGATATTTAACATGTTCTGGAGCACTTAGGCAGTACCAAATGACTGGAAGAAAAGCTAGTTTTTGTTCTTGTGTTCAAGTGGATAAATGGGATTGCTCAAATAAACATCATCAGATTAGCCTGGCACCAATCCCAGGGAAAATTACAGAAAAACTCACATGAGACATGACTGGTAAAGAATTAAAGGATACTGATGCAATTAAAGGTCTTTGGCATAATAATATGGAGAAGAGATCCTGTTATAAAAATCTAAGATCTCTTTTTAGAGTATGATTACAGCCTCACTGATAAAAGTATGTTTGCTCACCTAATACAGTTAAACTTCTATGAAGCACTTTTTTTTGTGGTACACAACATTTACATGGAAATTTAAGCTCATAGAACATTTAAAGCTGTGCTTGCTGGTTGAGAATCTTCCATTGAAATGATCTTTCAACAGAAAATTTTATTCGTTTTAGCTCTTGCACTTTTTTAATGGAAGATTGCTTGATACAGAATTTTTCCTGTTTAGATCATCAAAAACATATGTTTGACTTTTGATCTATACTGAAATATTTAAATCTGCTAAAATGAAGCAAAGATATACCTGCCCATGATACTAGAGAGACTAATTATAAAAGCAGTTCTCATATGCCCATTCACTTGCTATTCTATCCTGCAGCATAGGCTTCTTGATTGGATTACATCTCCCATAATGTGCCTGTATTGGACTCTTTCACCTGCTTGGTGCTGCATGAAAGAACAGACTAGTCCAAGAATCTGGAATGTTGGTAGATAGTGTGAGGAACTATGGCTTTCAGGTGATGAACAGACAGCAAATGGAAGAAAATTCAACATCAACATCATGGAAGAAAACGTTTTGATTACAGATGTTGAAAAACTTCCTATGAGTTGAAAATATAGCGTTTTGATCTTTTGCTATATATTTTAAAATATTTTTCTTTCTCCACATTGAGTATTTAAAATAAAGCAAAACAACCCTGTAGACTTTCTCACTGTGTTCTTTCAGCCTTGCAGAAACTCAGAATCTCAGGATCCCTTCTTTGCGTCTCTAAAGTGGAGAGGTAAATTCCATGGCAATTTTACCTCTTCCTGACCTTTCCCAGAAGAGAGCTACAGAGAGCAGGAAGGGAGAAACATAGATGCCATCTTTAAAGGCTCTTTGAAGCAAAATAGGAAAAAAAGAACTCTAAACTACTGAGTCTTCTTTGCACTTTTATCACCTTCTCTCTTGTAAGAACCATCTCAAGGGACAATGCAACCTCTACCTTATATATGCGGTAAAGACAGACAATATTAATTCGGGCGGAGAGAACTGTTTATTACATTTTATCAATTCAAGGAGAGAGAGGGAGGGCTTAGTAGAGTATTTTCTCCAGGAATATTTTATCTGCTGCAAGTCTCCTCCAAAAGCAGCTGGTCCAGGCCACTAAATCAAGAGTGAGTCTAGGTATGCTATGAGGTAGGATACTAGTGTCAAATGCTTCAGAGGACTTATTTTATGCTTCTTGTTTACCTTTGTTCTAACAAGCTATTCTCTCCCTGTACAGTCCTGGAGATCTTATCCACAGCATGCTGTGGCATCATATGCTGTGGGGCAGATGTGTCAGAGCAACGCAGCCTCGTGCATCGAAGTGGGATGAGATCAGCAGCAGAAAGCTTTCCTGGGTTAGAAACAAGGGTCTTTATTTTCCTTAAGTTTTGCTGCTTTCAAAGGAGAAAAAAAATATAAAATAAAATAAAATAAAATAAAATAAAATAAAATAAAATAAAATAAAATAAAATAAAATAAAATAAAATAAAAATAAAATGCATGATAGTCTTCCTTGTCCTCCCTTCTTATTCCTCACCTCACATCATTTTCTCCCTCTTTTACTTGTGTCCACTTACCCCCAGAGATTATTCCTTCCCTGAAGTTCCTCTTTCCTATACTATCCTTCATCTTTTTTTCTCTCTTACTTTGGTCTCTTTCACTTTCTTCCTTGGTCACTCCTTGTACCCAGCTCTACTACTTCACAGACTCCCAGCTGCCAATTTTATACATTCCTCATCCTTATCCTGTTGGCTGCTGAATTTGAACCTCTTGGAAACAATCCCTTTCCTTCCATATCCATAACCATAACCCTTTGCATCTGGAAGCTGATAATGGCACAGCTGCAGCCACAGATGGGACCACTAGCAAGCTGTCCTCTCCCGTGAATGCTGCTCTGGCCTCACAACTGTTACTTTACTGTGCAGCTTCCACAAAACAATCAGAGTGTTTACAAAGCAAATCTTTTTTTTTTCCTTTCTAGGGGAAGAGGGGGCTTGGAATTTTGTATCAGTTTATATTAATCTGTTATTTCTGACATATTCCAATCCAAAAGGAAAGATATTCTAAATTTTCGGCCTTCTACCTTCAAAAGAAATTTAAGTCCTGCATGTAAGGAAAGAAAGAATGGCTACAAGAAAAGGATAGCACGTAACACAGTAAATATTGATAGATATGTAGCAGATATATTTCATGCTCCTTGCTTTTGCTCTCTCCTCCTTTCTTCAGTATTGTTTCTCAACAACTGGTCATGTCTCTGCTTTATTCCATCTGGCAGCTCTCAGAATAATCTCACCCACCTGTTAAATGAGAGAACGTCAAGTTAAATTTACAGCACATCCTGGAAACAGGATGCTACAGAAAAGCATTTTAATTAAAATTCTCTAATTGAATGCATGTTTCCCTGTGAAAAGGGAACTGTCAAAGAGGAACTGATGTCACCACCTCTACCCCATTTACCATGAAAAGAGGGCAATTGAAACCAGCTTTCAATATGGAGAGAGGGAAGGGCATTTCCAAGGAGGTTTTCAGGGACTCCAATATGTTGCTCTCAGATGATTTATGAAAGACTTACTTCTTTATCAGCATCAAATCAGAAGACGCTACAACAGCTCGGTTACTTCTGATCAGGTACTTTCCAGAGTAACAGGCTGCCACATACGTGTAAGGATGAAGTACTTTTCACTAGGTAAAATCTAAACTCTAAACAGAAGTCTGACAAATATAAAGCCAGACTTTAATGCAGAGAAGATGATGGTGAAAACTGTCCGCTGGGAATGCATCTTCCTCAGCTTTATCAAGTAATCAAGGGGAAATATAACACCTGGTTTACTGCAATTGCTGGCATAAGTGCATGAATGGAGAGCAACATTTTGGTACAGGAGGAGAAATGGAAACAGACAGCAATAGACAAAAGTCTGGGAAATTGGAAGATCTGGGTGACTAGATCCAGTGCTTGTGAATGGGAGTAACAACTTCCTCATCTGGACATGCTGGCATCACTAGTAGGCTATAATCCAGTGTATGTGTAGATATGTTAAAATGCAAGTCCAGTAACTGTACAGCACCTGGAGTGAGGAATAGCAGACTGAGTATGTTCAAAGAAACAAAACTGGTAGCCAGGAGGAAGTATTTGGGGGGAATGAATGCTGTAGAACTGTGTCACTGCAGTGTAATTCTAACTGTTCTAAATACTATGCAAATCTGTTGACACGATATACTTTCCGCAACCATGACACTCTGACTTTCCTTGATTTAGAGTTGGAAAAAAAGTTGTAGAGTTGTAAAAAAAGTCACAGAGAATAAAATGCACAGTACCTACTTCTATCTAAAGACCTAGTAATAATAGTGACATTTCACAACATTCTTCAATATTTATGGATTTTTTCATTAAGCTACCCACAAGATGCAGAGTGGAAGTTTGGCAATCGGTGCTTTCTTGCACCTCCAGGCTGCTAAAGATCATTTCCCAAGGGTCTCAGGTCACAGAGAAGAAAATTCCTGGCGTCCTCAGGTGTTTGCCAGCCCTCCTTCCTGGACAACAGAGAATCCTTTCATAAAATACATTCATTTTTTATTTCAATATTTTTATGCTTCATTGGCCTATTTTGAAATTGGAAAATCTTACATCCTCTCTTGAGAAATCTGGCAGGCATATTTGGCTCATGCTGTAAAAGCAAAATCACTGGCAAGCCCTTTGCTAAAATTTAAAATGACACTTTTAAATTTTTGAAAAGATGAAGTGCTAAAGGCATTTTTAACACTCTGTGTGAATGCTAGGGAAGCAAGCATAAAAGACTTGAAACTTATGGAAAGGTAAATCACATTTTCTCAAAGGGAATTTCTGAGGTGTAAAAGTGACTTCCAGGCCATTAGTACAGTTCCTCAAAATAGTAAGAAGGACAGATTTTTCCGGTAGAGATAAATAGAGAAATCAAAACTTTTGTCTTTTAGAGATTCACTACATCCTTGTCAAATGGCGAGAAAGCTTAGCAACTGCTTTGAGGAAGTGTTGTACGGGATATGGGTGCTAGATGTGGGAGTGCTACATGCCAGGTGTGGTATTTGCCTATTCTGAAGCAATTCACATCACTAGACATGCTCTGGAGAATGCTAAGGTGGTTTGATGGTGGAAAGCAAAGTTGGTGAACCAGAACTGGAGGGCCAGTGCAGCAGAAATGGAGGTTGTGAGAACAGAATTTGGGTAGAGCTTCTAATAGAAGCTCTTAAGATGACTTGGAGCAGAACTGCTGATAGGAGAGTTCATTCTGTCATCTAGACCTCAAAATGGATATTTTTTGTTAAACCTAGTTTACAGAAACTGAGGCAACAGAAATGTCCCATGAGATACTTACCTTGTCTTTTAAGGAAACACTCAGTGAAGATGCTCTACTGTATAAAGACAAAAGGCTGAACACTGAGATAGTACAAAAAATCAGTAAATGTCCCTAAGTGACTGCAATTTTCCATATCAACATTGCCCTATAGTTGTATGATCCACGGTGTGTTTCAAAAGATGTTAGAAGAAAATCAAAGTGGGATCCAGATCTTCATGTGGTAAAATCACTTCTGTAGTATGCCCACAAAATTCACATCTCATTTTCTGCTAAAAAATGACAGAAGTGTGGAGCATTCAATGAAAAACAAAGATTCTGGTTCTATGAGCTGCTGCCTGAAGTCCTTAAGTAATCTACAGCACCATGATTATTCTACCATTGGCTTGATTTGAACCACATGAATCTCCTGAGTATTTTTCAAGCATTGAGAAAGTAACAGTTCAAGGCCAAGAGGCAGAAAAATATAGCTAGTGCCAATACTACAAGCTTTGTACAGTACACTCACACAGAGTGAATATCCTCTCCTGTCCAGTTTTTATCAGGCTGTTAAGCTGATATAAAAAAGAAAGTGAGAAATGTTGTCACTTGTAGCAGGGATTTTTGACTAAGCTCCAGAAGAGTGACTATTGCTTGCTCGGGCAGTCTCATTTTAAAGGGAGTTTTAGAAACAGGAAAAAGAATAGAAAGAAAAAAAGATCATAGAGTTTGAGGCCGAAAGAGGCTACCTTGCAGTCATTTAGTCCTCCTCTAATCTTCACAATGGGGAAAAACTAAACATGACCATTAAAGAAGGCTCTGCAGCCCAAGCTGCTGTTTGAATGAAGAAACTTAAACTCTCATGGGTTTTGGCAGTCTCAGTTATTGCAAACACTATATGAGAAAGCCATGGAGAATGAACTCACCAATCACTTTTAAAATCATCATTCCATGTTGGGTGTGAGGCCAAGTTGTGTTGGCAAGATCCCTGTATGGGTATGAGACGCTTTTTTCAGCCTGCATCCGCTGCTTGGGGACATAGCTCCAATTTTTAAAGCTGCCAAGCTGATATGTCTCACTGCTCCACTGTCCATTTTTAAGGATAATGTTAATCACACATATTATTTACAAAGAAAATACTCTAAAATTCAAATTACTCAGGTTAGAAGCTTTGCTATTGGCATATTCAGGTGTTTGTGGCATGTCTGAGTCATTACTGTCAACTAAATGAATGTAATATTTTTGGTGAAGGAGGGTTACATTTTGCAGACACTACAGTTTTTAATGGAAAGACCCATGTAGTGTATATATGTCTCTTTGTACCACCTTGTCACATACACACTAAAAACATATAGAGATCTGTGTGTTCCAAATGTTAAAGCAGGACTGCCCTGTGCAGTCACTCTTTTGTGAATTAGTGTAACACCACTGAAGGCTTTGTCTAAAGATGGGAGTTTCCAGACTGCATGCAACTGTTACTTGGCCTTTTGCCCATGACTGGAAGGTATCAATGTGTTTGAACACTTAGGAGTGCTTGAGATCTAGAAAGTCCGCAGATACTTTCTATTGCTTAGTAGTTGCAAAGCCCTTTCCCAGACATGCACGGGAGCTCTAGAAGAGTGTTCTAGGACCTTCATTCCTGCATTGCAGTTGTCGTTGCAGTCACCCTTCCTTCTGCTTGGCCAGGACCAAACTCTGGTGGGCTCTCACCCACCAGACCCAAACTCTCTCTAATTTTGGAAACTTGATAAAATAAGGCAGGATGTCATGTGTTATTCGGAGGAAAGATTTGACTTTTTTCATAGCAACAGAGGCACAGAATTGAAGTGACAGCCTTCCTAGGTTGGTAATTTTAACACATAAGTTCCTGTGTCACTTTGATAGCTGTCCAGAGCTGAGATGGAGCCACTACGTATCCCACAGCTATGTATTGCAGAGGAGTCCTGTGAAAAGCTTTAGTTTTTCCATAGTCTTGATAAATGATGAAGTGCTGGGTGTTTCCACTCTCAGCAATGGCACTGACAACTGCTTTTTGCCATTTGGCTGAGTACACTAAACCCAGAGTACTACTTGGCAATCATGGTGACTGTCAGGCCAAGAGCAGGGAAGCAGTATGTTCCAGGATGTGGAAGGCAACTGAGACTCTAACTGAGACAAACTGAATAATCCCAGTTCCTAGACTCATTCTGTCTTCATTTCATTCCATCTTTCTGCTTCTCTCTTAGCTGGCCTTCATGCTGATAATCTCTAAGAAAGGCAAGAATGGCAATTTACTGCGCTTCAGAAGTGCTATATAAACCTAGATATCCTCAGCCATTGGTATTCCCACACTGTTTGGAGATCTCTCATTTTAGGAAAGTGCAATAAAATCCTCCTCCATTTTTTCAGTGTAACTCAGTTAAAGCCTACTGTGTTTCAGAAAATGCACGTAAACATGGATTTCTGAGGACCGATCCTCTTCCTTCCTGGAAACACAATATGAACAGTCTTTCCCAATGCTCTTCTAAAACTTAACTATGCTAAGCAATGCACTAGCTTTTGTGGGTCCACAGCTACTCAGGAGAAGGAAAAAGAATGTCCACTCTGAGCACTACTACTTCAAGAGAAAACATCATCCCTGCTACTCCTTCTCCAAACCTACTTTGCACTCATGATAGGTTAAACGTCATGGAATTAACACATGACTTTCATTGCTTCCACTTATTTTTTCATTTCCGTGCATGAAGGAACAATTTTCAACTCCTAACTTGCATGTCATCATCTCAAGTTGAAAAATCAACTGTCATTCCCTTGTAAAACATGGGCTTCCTCATTTCCTGCTCTTCCCCTCCCTGGAGAGGGAAGCATAGCTGTTTTGTCTCTCTGCTTCTTCCCCTCTCTCTGGCTGCCTCTCTGTCATCTCTCTAAGGCTCTGCTCTTGCCTTTCTTGTACTTTCATGTACTTCCATATATCCTCTCCTTTCCTTTGCAGCCCTTTGCCTTCCATACTTTCCCTCTGAATCCCTCCTCCCTCATTCTCGCTGTGCCTCACATTTCTCCATGCTCCCCCTAACTTGTCCATGCTGCTTGCATTGCTTTCTTCCTTTTGGCCTCCTTTTCCATTTCATATTCGTGCTCTCTTATATAGACTTTGCATTAAAGTGAGTTTATATTGGATAGTAAATACTTCCTTTATTCAAGCAAAATCTGAAACGTTAATTCACACTGCTTTATTCTCCAGTGGTGCATTTGCAAGCAGAAGAAGACAGAAGCTATAACCTGACATAATTTCAACTTCCCACACTTCTCTAGCTCATCCTCCTGCTCTCTAGATTCTCCCTAGTTCCCTGAAAGGCTTCTAAGATGCACCCTCTTCCCACTGCCTTTTGAGGATCATTCTCTGATGGCCAGCATCTTGGAGGTTTTCATTTTTACTAGCAACAGCCAACTGGGCTGAAGACAAGCTCCTTTCAAAGCTTGGGGAAAATTATTACTTTTTGTTTGAGAGACCAGTAGAAAGTACCAGAAGATGGAATAATGTCAGTTTTTGCCTTTCAAGGCCTAGGTGAGCAAATAATAAGGAAAAAAATATCAATATTAGTTATTAAGTCCTGTGAGACTCTGTCAGAAATGTATATACTCTCTCTTGTTCCTTTCTCAGGTCTAACCTTTCTCCTTAAGATTGTTCATCCTTTTCTCTGTCCTTGATGACTTCCAATTTTCTTCTTTCCTACCACTTTTCCTCTACAGGGTTCAGCTTATAATGAAGGGTAAATTAATTAAATTAAAAACAGAGTTATAATAATCAGTCTTGGAAAACTCCTTTAAGGCAAAAACCAAACAAAACTGTAGAAAAACTTCATCTTGAAAAGCCTGCACAAGTCATGGTGAAAGACACAAAACCATGGCATATGAAACTGGAAAGCGAGATGGGGCAAAACAAAAGTGCATGACAAATCTGCATGAAGTGTCCCAGACAGATTTTGTCTGCACAGAATTGTTTTCATGGGATTTTCTGCTGAAAAAAAAAGCAACAAAACAAAAAAAAAAAGGAGCTGAGTTCAAAAGATCAAGTTGCATATTCATTGATCTTGGACTTGTAAGAGCTAACCCATCAATCACCATTGCTTAAAAATCCCTGTTAATGTCTTTGAGTGCTGGAGCTGCCCATATGTCTGTCTTTGTAACATTTGGACATCTCCCTGGAAGCAGAATGAGATCTGTCAATGTCAGAGCCAGACACTCAGCACTCATCGTCAAATCCCAATGAGGAGTGTAAGGAAAACACTACTGCTGCAAAGCTGAAGAGATTCATTTCATCTGAGGAACAAACAGCAATAGAATATGATAAAGGAATAATGCCTGGAAGCTCTAGCTTTCAAAAATGCAACAGCAGTAGGGCCAAGGGAAAAATTCCCCGTATACACTAGGAGCTCTAGAAGAGATCTTAAAGCTCTGTTTTCTCATAAGGAAGTAAGACCTCATGGGTAGTGAAGACTTTTATACTGAATGATGTAATCAAAATTCAGGTAGACTGGAAATCTTGTGAGGTGAGATTTGAGCTCTTTTAGTCACATGCAACAAAGTCAGTATGGTTGTAAATCTCCAAATGAATTTTAAAGATAACTTTATAGGTATCTGTAAAACTGTGCTCCTCACCAGTACAGGCTCATGCCCATGGGCAGTGATGCACTGAACTGAGGACTCAGGCTTTGCAGACTTTGGCTAAAAACATACATATGTACAGAATATTAGGAATGTGCTTGATGATGAATGTGCATTTAAAAAATAAACTTTTCCATAATTCTGAGAGCTAGCCCATCTAGCTGAGCTGACTACAAGCCCTTAATGTCATCAACTTTCCTCAGAGAAAATTCAGATCCAAAGCCAAAGGTTCCCAAACAAATCTTTCTCCCTAATGTTCCAATCTCCCTTTTTTGTAAAGTCTTCCTTTTCTGTTCTGGGAAAATAGTCATGAAGGACATTTCTGAACTGGATCTTCAGGTCAAATCTGCACTGGATTTATGTTGCCACAAAATAACTCAGAAGCATATGTTGAAAATGATTGTGATGCACCTTGACTTTGACAAGGTTTAGAGCATTCATTTTGCCACTGTTTTCTGAGACGTTATGGCAGAACTGCAGAAGAATATATCCAAAAGAACTTTTAATTTACTTGGGCTTTTTACAGAGAAATTCTGCTCAAGAGGAAAAAGATTCATAATCCTATTCCTCTCCTACTCTTGATTTTCCCCCAAGTGTGTCACAATTTATTATAAAGAAGGGAAATATCTGTAACTAAATAACTAACTCTGATGCTTTGGAGCATCAGAGAGTGATAGTTTTCTCTCCAGGTGGGCTGAGAGGCAGGTAGGATCTAAAGCTTAGATTCTGCTCATTTCAGGCCAGAGGCAAAAGAGGGGCCATCTCCTGAGTGGTGTGAAAGGTCTAAGCAAGGACACTATGTGTAATACTGTGAAAAAAAGAGTTTGCTGCAGAAGTACAAGTCAATTGGAGCTGTCAACTGCATCAGGTCTCCCTCCTTTGAGGGAAGGAGACTCCTCACTCTCTTCACTCTCTCCTTCTTTTTCTTGTACACTTATTTCACAAGCAAGATATTTATTTATAAGCATAAATGCGGAATGTAAGTGTATATTTAATATTCAACATATTTTCATTTGATCTTTTTTCCTTGAATGCTTATACATCAGCTCCATGTGGAGACAGGAATGGTTGTTTTCTGAACATCTTTTTATTGACATTTTTGCAAATTTTATCACTTTGTAGCCTCTTGGAACCATTTTGATTATTTTCTCATGACCTATTTCAACCTGCTTTGCCTGTGCTCATAAAAGCAAGCAATTTCTCTAGTGACTGCCTTAGGATCTCAGCAAGATGCCATGGTCAGTAAGATGAGAAACATTGACCTCATGGAGATGGACAGAAGGGGTGAGACTGAATTTTAGGTTTTCTACATTTAAATATCATCAGGCTTTGTGTTTTCACTTTAAATTCTTTTAAAAATATTTTATCTATTTTCTGTCAAGATACTATGCTTTATGCTTTTCCTCTGCTTAGATTGTTTTTCTACATATGAAGAAGTGATTTCTTTTCAAAGGCATTTGAAACTCACCAAAATAAAGTGGAATCTTGAAATAAAGGGAACAGTTAAATGGTATGAACTTTATATATTTGCATTTGATCTAGTTACATAAGACCAGGATATAAGTTTCTACCTCCAAAACTCCCTGAACACTAGGGTGTGGGCTTCTGAACTGCCTGGGAAGCAGACTTGTCCCACATTTTGTCTTGTTTAATTTGGCAATTAGAAGGATTCATTATTTTGTAGCTTGGCTCTTCCCATAGCTCTCACACCTTCAGGAAAATGCCATTTACATTTCAAATATCCATGTTCCTTGGCCTCCCATAGCTTATGGTTTGTATAAACATCTCTTTTTGTCTTTTTTTCCTCTCTCTCTGCACATATTTAAGATTGCTGACACATGAGGATATATATATTACATATTTTATATATATATATATATATATGTCTGCACACCGAGGGAGAGTAAAATCAAACCAAAGAGCAATGTAGGTAGACGGCATGTGTTCCCTTGGGTGGACTTTGAGCTCTGTGCACTGCTAAGGTGGTCTGTGGTTTTGCCCCAGAGGCAGCTCTGTTGTAGAACACTGGGCAAGTTTTCCCACCTAAAGCCTTCACAGCCTGACCTGGAAACATTTTCACCACAACCTTACCATGGATTTAATAAAATTTTTAGCTTGGTCTCACTAAGCCTGTATGTCTGGGTAATGTCACAACAACAACATGAAAAATACACATGGTGTCAGTCATCACATGGCAGACACTTGCTTCTATCCAACTTAAATGGAAAAATATGCCTGGAGCCACAACCCATTTAAGGCAGTACCAAAAGGACAAAGATAGGGACTTTGTCATCACTTCCACTAGTGATTACACTTTTGCAGCAAATGGAGCAGAGACAAGCTATTAAATTAAATAGAAACTGGCCTAGGGTATGTGTAGCCAGGGACAAAGATTTTGTTTAACTTGCTAGTCTGTAAAATCGAACTGTACTGCCTTGACCAGTAAGGAAGATGTGAGGATTACTTATTTCAAATTTCTAAATGTGTTGACCATGGAAAGCAAGGGATAAATTTTCAAGTACTGTTGCAAAGATGAGGGTGTAGTTATTTTTCTGGTCATATAAAGCGCCTAATTTTTTTCTACACAGAAATCTAGCTTATTATAAATCAGTTAAGCTGCTCTCACTCTGGAGGAGATACAACCCATAGTTGCAGCATAAGAAACATATTCTTCCTAAGTTATACCTATCCAAAAGGGGAAGACCTGGAGTGGGTGGGAAAAATGTAGGAATAGAAGAAATGGCAGTTGTTGAGACCAGGCCAGAAAGCTGTGAGAGCTCATTCATTCACATCACTACATGCTCACTTTCAGCAGTCACTGGGTGAGGGGACACCCCTGTTCATGGTGCTGTCTTTGTTCTGTATCTGGGTCAGAACTTGTATTTTTTCCACTATATGTCACAGAAATAGTCCTAGAAGAGAGAGTCCTGCTGCTACACCTCTTCTGGGATTGATCTAATAGTATTTTTTCCTGTTATTTTTAAGCTAAAAAAAAATATAGAAGAAAATATGAGAAGTGAAGTGTGAAACAAGTACCAGTGAAGTCAGGAAATGGAAATGGATGTCTGGATTCTTTGGGATTGTTACAAGCAGCTCTGGTTCAGTGAGCTTTGCTGGGCCACTGCTTTACTGGCCTGGGAGATACATTAGAAAATGATATTTAGAAATCATAAATAATTTCATTATATTGCGGCTGTTAGCATTCTGGAAAACATGTATAAATGTAGCAGAGAACTGAATTAAAGAACCCCCAGTGGCAAAAGCTGAAAGGAGAAATAAACATAGATATTATGGGTGGGTGAATCTAAAGAATTTCTTGGATTTGGATTCAAGCTCAATTGGATTTCAGCTAGTCCAAGAAACTGTAAACTCTGAGCTTTCTTTATAGGAGCAACTCATATGTGCTGTATGTTGCTCCTTCTGTTGTAGATCTGTTGGACTGAGAAATGGAAAAATAGCATTAACACTAGACATCTAATCAATAGCCCATCCAGGTCTGCTCCTTTAATACTTTCCCTAGCTTTAGAGTCCACTTTGCATTTCAAAGTTACAGAAACTCCACAGCTAAATTCATCCTGTAAATCTACCTTCCCTAATATTCCTCTTGGCTTTTGTTTTTCTTGCTATGATGTCTCCTGTTCATAACATGTTTTATGTGAATAAAACTAAAGCACTGCTGAAAGAGGTGCCAAACAGCACGTATGTCACATAGATTTGTTTATGGTTGTGGTCCCACCAGTTAAGATATGACTGAGAGACTATAAATAGTTCATGATAAACAACAAACTGGAAATGGAGATGTGTTAGAGTGAGCTGGTTATAGATACTTGTTGCATACGTGTAGGGGCCCACTCCAATGACAGCCGTAAAGTATCTATTAGCAAGCAGGATGCCTTGTTAGTAGTAACTAACTTCAAGGCCGACAGTGCACTTGTTCCGTTAGCAGACCAAAAACAAAGGCAGCTGTGCAGCTGCTGCGTGACCATGAAGCTGATTGGACAGTAACCGTGGCGCACTTGCTTTTACGCAGAAAAGGTGTTGTATCCGGGACCTCATAGGTAAAATTACAAGGATTGGATGCCAGCCCCAGAGACGGTGGCAAGATAGGGATAAGAAGAGAACATGTCAAATCCTCATTGGACTGATGACAGATCGGAGGCATGGGCTTACTGCATAAAAGTGTGCTGGAGTTTGCAATAAATGGGCAAGATGGTAAACTCATATTGAGTCAATTCTTGTAACCAAGGTTCGATCTCCTACATATATGATGATCAATTCTATTTCTGTTAAGAATCATAACTATTTATTTAAAATTAGGTCTTCTTTATTACTAACACTAAAAATTTGAGTAACAATGGTCAGGGAAGTTTTTACCTTGTGTTTTTTTCACATGACTTTTTTTCACAAACTCCTGTCCACTGTGACACTTTTGTAAACATCTATACTTCTGAAAACTCATCTCTTCCTTCTTTCATTATTGTGTTTATTTTCCAACCCACAGATTGGTATGCATTAGCCTAGATAGGTCCTCCTCACACAAAACTGGTTAATTTTGTTAATAGGAATTTTTATAAGCTCTTTAAACTCTTCCAAAACATTTTCTTTTAAAACTTATTTAAGACATTTATTGAATTAAGAATCACTGATAATTAATTTTGGTTTTCTTTGTTTCTCTAATGGTCATCGAAAGCTATTTGTTTTCCCATGAATTTTTGTGAAGTCTTTTCTTACTTGCTTTTATTTGATAGTAAATATATTTCTGTCTTTTGGAGAGCAACTTTCACTAATCAGGTGTTTTATTTTACTGTCTAACTTTTAGTTGAAACTTCATTGAGTTTCTTTTAGGAAAGTTTCCTGAAATTTCACTTGCTCCTTCTCATTGAGACTTTACAAGAATACAGGTCTGTGTTGCTGGTTGAAGTTTTAATTTCTTATTTCTGTAAAATAAAATTTCAGGACTTCTAATACTAATAACCAAAATTCCTATAGCCTTGAGGATTGCAATATGTATTATCATTTCTGAGCTTTATTAAACCTCTCTTTAGGAATGTCTTCTCTCCAGCAACATGTGGAGTCGCACTTATTAAATGCCAGGTATCCACATCTCAGCCTTTGCAAATGTAGACTCCCAATTGTATAGGTGAGGAAAACACCCCTTGATTTGTGGAACCCAAGTCACCTAAAGTGCATTGTGTGCACCAAACTCATCATTTGGGTTTCAGAAATGAGCTAAGGTTGCTCATGACTTTATGTCTGAGATCTTGTGGACATTGTTCATTTTTTTGCCAATACAGGAAACACTTGATAGCTGATTAGCTGGACCATACATATGGCAATTTGAAGATTCCTTCATATCAGGTATCATGGTGTTCTGTGAATATGACCTAATAAAAAAAGAGAAGGCCAAGAATAGAGAAGGCAAAAAATAACGTCATTTGACAACTAAGCTCGGTGACACTATTTATAAGCACACAGTCACATCAGACAGATGCTTCCAGTCTTACACGTCTTCTATGCCATTGCAGAGACTCCTTACCTTGTCCCATATGGAGGAAAACATGGAGCTTTTATCTTGAAATCTTGGTTAGTTACACAGCATAAATTCTAGGCAAAGTTGCTGTCTATTTTCTTGTTCCTCATTTTTGGTAACTTACCTTAAAGTCAATCTTCATGTTTGGGTAACAGAAAGGGGAATGGGACATACAATGTGCCATAAGCCAGCTGTCATAGTGTTTTTGAATTGCAGATCTTCTGTTGTCAAGTCTCTGGTGTTGATGCTGAGATCTGTCCTTTGCATTAATCAGGTTCACTGCTGCTGATCATTTCCCTGATTATCAGTAAATATAGACAATTCTTTGACCTTTTGTTCTATTGTTTTTCTGGTACTTTTCACACATGCACCTGCATTCTTCCTTCATCTTAACTAATCTTTGTATTTCTATAAGTAGATCTTCTCATAATACCATAACTAAAAACCATGGACTACAACACTGACTCTCATTTGGATGGTGTTGGCAGGCTGCACTTAAGTTTTAACTGGCTTAATTGCACTGCAACTTTTCCAACATCATTGGGAGATGCAGAAAGCAGGTTATGACATCGTCTCCAATTGTAATATTTCATTACATATTTAATGTATCCTATTAATTGCAGTATTTCCTTTGTGCTCATTTCTAAGGCAACTTAAAATGTTACTACATTTATGTTCAATTAGCTAAATGCACATAAAGAAAAATTTATAATTTTTTATATTTATAATTTTGGAAAATGTCACATCTCATCATTCCTTCAGCACACCTAATATTTACCAAGGAATTTCAGGGAACATAGTGAGTGTTGCAGCACGTCCTAAGGGCCGCTGTTGTGCAGTCTGGAGAAAAAAGTTATCCTGTACAAAGGTACCTTCACTGAAAAGGCCTATAGACAACCTCCCCTTTTTGGCTGATACCTGAGCCAGCACCACCCTACCCAGAAGAGAGGGGCTGATAATACATGCTTTTTGCTTGCTAGATTGGCTCAACCTTGTGAGTCTGCATTAATCAGAGCTTGCTGCATCCAGTCAGCTGAAAAACAATATTGTTAGGCATGCACAGTGCTGGGTGCTCAAGAGGAGATGTGGAGAATGTAGTCCTGTTTGTGAGTGGCTAATTGGAGCCTATAGAAGACACTCTGCCTCAGTAAAGGGCATTATTCAGCTGAATGACATAGCTTCCAAAATGCACGACAATTTTAGAACATTACTAGAATAAGAACAGTATCAATAGAAACTTCAACCAGTATAAAGTCATATAGGCTCCTAATCCTTCTCCCTGACAGCATGCAGTGAGCTTCACATTAAAACTGGTTCCATGCTCCAGAGATAGACTATTGTGCTATCAACTCTATTATGGTAGTTTCATGTTCTCTCAATCAACTGATGCTGATGAGTGTCACTAGGCTGTTCCAACATGACAGCATGCAGCAATATGAACTGCTGTTTTCTAGTTTACTCCTCCAACCAGGCAGACTAGTGTTTTTCCTTGTTTATTTGTTTTTTTGTCGATAGCCACCGACATTAAAAGAAGTATGCCTGGGAGACTGCTCCTGTCATTTGTGATCACATTAAATTTCTTAGGTAATATGCAACAGTTACTGTCATGGAAAAGCAACCCTGGAAAAAAATGTCAATGTTTTACCTGTATTCTATATAAGGTGCCTTGTTCTGCAGGCTTTTTCTCTAAAGAAGCAAAAGTGCTGAAGGAGTCAGATGTTCTTTGGATGGGAATTAGCTTATTTACAGCAAGCTTTCATTTGACCACCCCAGTGCCCTGCCCACAAAGTTCACTCATGGCTCCAATAGCTGTATTTCGAGTGCTTCTCTTGTATGCAATTGGCCTGCTTGGGCCTTCTGCTACCTAGTCTTAGAATGTATTTCCATGATTTTGTTTTGCTTTTGTTTAGAACCACATCTATTCCAGTGTAGGTTATATGTTCTAGACAAATAAATAGTATAAAAATAAATATAAAAATAAATATAAATATGTTTTTTATTTTTATCCCAAATGATTGTCTGTTGACCTCTGTGATTTTAAAATAATATCACAGACTATATATCTCTATTTATATTTACATTTCTACACTAAGCATTCTGCTTTAACACACAGTGCTCACATTCCCCTCAAGAGTACTGTGTTATATTAGATAAAAAAATATGCATGTCTTGCTCACAAACCCATTCAAATTATGTTCGTCTCTATCTCTTTACTTTTGTAACAATTTGTCGGATTTGCATTTAAAATAGCATGTGTTGCTAGATGATAGATCTCCTGTTACAGATATTTCCACTACCTCTCTTAGTATTTGGATCTCACTTGTTGATAAAGGGCCTATTTTCAAAGACACTACCTTTGTCATCTGTAGCACCTAATTTGGGGTACATATCCATTCCATTTGCAATATTAAATGGGTGAGCAGTGAAATAAAGAATCCTGCTTTTCTTCAGTATTTGTACTTCCTCTTATGTACAACAATGGACAAATGCCTTTTTTTTTTTTTTTTACCTTTTGCAGTAGGGGTCAGAGAATAAGCTCTCTGGTGCGGCTTCTCTGAAAATTACAAGATGGCCTTCCTTGCCCTGGGAAAAAATGAATGAGGGCCAAGGAAACACATAAGAACTCGTACCTTTGGGACTGTGACCACTCTGTAAAAGTTTTTAAAGTCAGACAGAGGGTCCAAATGTCTGTAGGAGAGTAAGGAAGGAAGGAAGGTGTGAGGAAACACAGAACTGCTGCCTTTCCCCCTCACTCGTATATTTTTTGGCATTGTTCATTTTGCAAATGAGCAATTTAAAGCTCCTAAATGCACTGTGCACTGGGTACTGCAAGCCAGCTCTTCTGTTAGGTGAGACAGTCCCAAGCTGGTCTCCCAGACTGTCCCTGATGAATCTCTCACATGATCTGGGCCATCATCTTGAAGTGGCAAGTCACTCCAGAGCCTTTGTGTGGGTGGGAGGAGGCACACTGCTATACATGGTACCTCTCTGTTATATCCACTTCAAATGTAATGCTTAAAGAATGTTTCTGAGGAGATGACAAACCTTTTGAGCAGATGGTCTGCTCAGAGGAATAACACCAAATAAATAATTTCAACCTGCTTTAGTCCATTATGTTCAATATTGCTCTACTTTTGTTGTGTGCAGAGATGATCAAAGAAAGTTTGAATTTCTGTTACACTGTTAGCTTGTTTCTAATCTTCAGTGTAGCTTCCACACACAGTCAATATTTATGAACTTCCAACACTACATCATAAAACAGGCCAAGCTATTTCAATTTTATCTGTTCTTTTTCACTCTTGATGTTAAATATTTTTATAGAATTAGAGAATCATAGAATGCTTAAGGTTGGAAGGGACCTCAGAGGTCATCTAGTCCAACCCTCCTGCACACACAGGGTCACCTAGAGCACGTGGCACAGGGCTGCATACAACTTTAAAGATCTCCAAAGAAGGAGACTCCACAACCTCTCTGGGCAGCCTGTTCCAGGGCTCTGTCACACTCACTGTTAAGAAATGTTTTCTTAAGTTCCTTTGGAACTTTGGATGCCTCAGCTTGTGGCTGTTTCCTCTAGTCCCATTGCTGTCCACCATTGAAAAGAGGCCAACTCCATCCTCCTCACTGCTTCCCTCATGGTATTTATACACACTGATCAGGTCCTCCCTCAGGCTTCTCTTCTCCCAGCTGAACAGGCCCATCTCTCTCAGCCTTTCCTCATAGGGCAGATGTTCCAGGCCCCTGATCATCCTTGTAGCCCTGCGCTGGACTCTCTCCAGCAGCTCCATATCCCTAGGAGACTCTAGGGCCTGGGATTATAAAGGGCTGCCTTTGGCAAATGCCAAAGCAAAGATGAGATTCAGCAGCTCTGCTTTCTCCGTGTTTTTGGTAACCAGGGTACCCACCTCGTTCACCAGTGGATCCATGTTTTTCCTGACCTTCCTTTTCTGTTAATATATTTGAAGTTCTTGTTACTCTCAACATCCCTTGTCAGATTTGATTCCAAGTGTGCCTTAGCTTTCTTTGTAGTATCCCTGCATTCCCTGACAACATTCCTGTATTTCTCCCAAGGGGCCTGTCCTTTCTTCCACATTCTATACACTGCTTTCTTCTTTTGGAGTTTTGCTAGGAGCTCCCTGCTCATCCACACAGGTCTCCTGCCCGCTCTGCCTGACCTCTTACGCACAGGGATGTCATTAGCTGAAATAGAGACTCACAAAAGATTAAAGAGTTTGGATAAGAAGAAGCAGAAGTTTGCCTTTGAGGAGTCTATTTTTTCCACTAGTATTCATACAGAAGTACTACTTGTGAAAAAATAATATGACAAAGCAAACTTATCAGTCTGAAAGTCAGTGAATCTGAGAGGACTAAGAAGGCAATTGAGAATTGTATGATGAGCTTCTAGCATTACAAAAATGTTAGTTTTTATGGATCTTAGCCATGGCAAAATGTCAGCATTGGAGATGAGCTCATTCCTGCTGTGAGCTCAATATTAATACACTTGTTAAATAATGTAGCAACATTTGTAAGAGACATCAAAATATAAAAGTCAGCTTTAACAAGACTTGTAAGAAACTTATGAAATACTAAAAAAAAAAGTGAACTCTAATGATATTTGATGTCAATAAATACAAAGCAATGAACACTGAGAGAAGGCTGCACAGCTCATAGATCATGGCTTATCTAAGTTGTTTTTTAATTGTATCAGTTCAGCAAGAGTCTAGATATAGCTTGGGCTACTCAGTAAAGACCTGGCATTAGTATGCGGTAGCAGTTAAAACCAATTGACCAACACTCTTACTGCATTTCCCTTGAGCCTCCAGTGAAGTTGGGGTGAATAAAGAAGGCTGAAGATGCCACATGATGCCATATTGGAAATGAGTGACTCTCCCACATGCAAAATATCATATATGTTCTTGGAACATCATCTCCAAACACATAATAAGATATTTAGGACAAGGAAATACTTTATGGAAAACCGAAACAGTCATTGCTCAAGGTGTGGGGCAGGAAGAACTTCCTGACCCATATGTTTATGTCATCCATTTCTTTTATGCTTTGATCATGGCCTTCTTATACATTTGTTATATAATACACATAGTCAACAGCAAGAAACAACTGTTTCACACAACATTCTGTAGAAATCATTGCCACAGGCTGGAGTTTAACCACAACTCAAATAGAATAATCAAAAGTATATCTGAAAGAGTGTACAAATAATTTTAGAAAGCCCAGCAAAACTACTTATTTCAAGAATAAATCAAGAATCACAGACCAGGAGATTTCTCCTTCAAAGCTTTTCTATCTTCCTAGTGCTTTCTCAAATGAGATAAAAGTATACTAGCAATGGAAAATTGTAAACACTATAGTCATGAGTCAAAGTCAGGACCAGGAGGGTTTCAGCTGCTTTTTGTACTAATATTGCTATGGCATATTAACAAAATTAAAATGAAAATCTGACAGTAGCCCAAAATTATATTTTAAAATGAAATACAAGTTATACTATCAATTGTAACTATTGCTTTAAGTATTAACTATGAATATGGCATTGCAAACGGTTTTATTAGGCTTGGACAACCAAAATAACTCTAGCTGGCCATAAGATGCATTTTCTATGAAGGCAGACTCCTTATAGATCCCAAACATTCAATTTTTTAAATCCTTGTGAGAATTTTGCTTTTTTATTTTTATTGTGACATTGCTCTCTGTGAAAGAAAGCACCAGTTTGTCTCTTTCTAAAGCTGACCTCTCACTTTATTAAGTGAGAACTATTTCTTACAATAAAAAGTTTCTTTTTATTATAAGAAATCTAATTGCAATCCATATTCTGGGTTTCATTTATGGGAAATATCATGACTTCAGTGGATTCTTCCCAATAAATGTGCCAGTAGCTGCAGAACAGCATTTCTTTGCACACATGCCTCCTGAGCAATCTGTTCAGAAATACCTCTATGCACATGTATATATAACTTTGACTTCTCTTAAGCTCCACACTTGGACTTCACAGCTTTGCACTGTGTCTGCTTTTCATTTTCATCATGTATATTGTGCATACACAAGTGACAGAATCTTGTATCACTAGGCAACTACCAAAGGAGCTTCACAGAAAAAAACAACAACAAAACACAAAAGGAACAATTGCGAAGATTTATTTAGTCTATTCTGTGCTTGGCACTTAGAAACACAGTTCCGTGCATAGGGCAAATCTTTATACACCTTTTTTCTTCATACATATTTTACATACCATTTTTCTTGCCCTCTTTTATATTCATAATATTGAATTCCTCACTAGGCATATAAATATTTATCTACAACACCTCACAACAAATCTCAATAATATCTTTATTCTGTTACCTGGTATTTGCATTTTCACACAACTTAAATGATAGCTTTCACCAAGCTACAATTGTTTTCTTATTTTTAAAGGATTTGAAGAAGGAAAAGAGAAAAAAAAACAGAACACAAACATGTCAAAAGGCAATGATCCATTTGGTTAAAAAGAGATCACGAGGCAGGCAGGAGCCTGGAGAATACTCCACCCCACTGTTACTGAAATGCTAATGGTTTTCTATGGCAAATCTTGCACGCAACATGAAGGGGGCTGGTTTTACTGATTACCGAGTAGAGCTTTCTTTTCTCATCACTCTTCCCCATGAGCTCAGTCTGGAGAGTTTCCTCCCATTGAGTGGAGTGGGACGTTACACATAAAGACTGTCATTTTTTTTCTTTTTTTTTTTTGGGGGGGTGCATCACTTTGGGAAACGTCAACAGGAGCTGAGCCCCTGCCATGTGCATCTTTTTGAAGATCAGTACTTGCTCGCATCAAAGGCTCACTTGTGAGTTAAAACTCTCTCTTTTTCTCTTTCTCTCTCTCTCACTCTTTCTCTATCCCATCTCTGTTTGCAGGCTGGGAGCTAATGAGATCAACTCTGGCAAAAAAAAGTTCAGTCAAGCAGAATCATATTCAAAATACAAACAGCTCTTTGGGAAGAAAAGCTCCAGCTCAGCAGTAACGCTCCTTGGCCACAGTGGAAGAAGAGGCAACTTAAGAAACAGACTGAGTCCCTCCAGTAGTGATGGATGGTACAGGATGAGAAAGACCTCTAAAGCTACGACCTCTCATGGATTTGCTTTGCAGGATGAGGTGTTCAGAGACTTCCTTTGAAATCTGGAGCAAACAGTGCAGGGCCACAGCTCCTTCCATATCAAGAGCTCACATTAGCCGAGAGTTAATATGTAAACTGTATATTCAGCTGCTTCACTCCAGCTTCTGTCGAAAGCTATGCCCTTCTCTCTGCAATGTCCAGAAAGAGCAGATGGTCTGTGCCAGATCCGGTGGCCTGGATTATAAGATGCAGTGGCTCTTAGTCAAGGCTTTCCATGAGGTTTTGTGGTATATACTTAGACAACTTGTGTTTGTATTTATCATTACAATACTAGTTCCACTATAAGTTTAAAGGCAAAAAGATACAGGGATGGGTAATGAAGAAGGTCCAATGGCCTTCGATTCCACAGAAATGTACCACTTGTTAAACCATGTGCACAGACATCTGTGAGGAAGAGCCTTGAACAGCACCATACTGTCTGTTGTCACAGGCATTGGCTGTCTGCTGGTTGCCGGATGAAGGGCTGATCATGTGCATCCCATGATCCATGCCTGTTGAAAGGTATTGCCTCTCTCCAAAGGCCCCGCTGGAAGGGGAAGAACAGAGTAAAGTGCTCTGGGAGGTGGTTAATTTCTCTGGACTTGCTGCCAGTCTTGGGGAAGCAGGAAAATTGTATCCATATAGGTTGTAGGGATTGTGAAGGGAGAAGGCATTGTAGGAACTCTGCTGCATGTGGCCACCCCCAAACATGTGTGAGGAAGAAGAGGTGGAGGCTGGATTGCCTGCTTGCATGACATACTGAAACTGGGAGCTGGGGAATGATCCCAGCTGACCACTGTACGCCTCCATCTTGCTGTTGGTGGGAAGCGAGGAAGGAGTAGGCATTCCTGAGATCAAGGATGGAGTCCTCTGAGGCATGAAGGTCTCTGAGGGCTGAGAGGCAGAGGCGGTGCTGCTTTGCAGCCGGTTGTACCCGCTGTCACTCAGCCCCGAGTAGGTCTGCAGTGCAGCCATGTTGCTCCTGGCACACGGAGGATAATCAGACAGGTTGAGGTTGCAAAGCTGGCTCTCCCGGCAGCCGACATTGAAAGTGTTAGGAGCCAAATGAAAGGCTGGAGGAGAGCAGGATGGAGAGAGAAGATGAGAGGAAGCAGAGGGCGATGGGGTCCCTGTGCTGGAGGTTGTTGGGGAGGTACCTGTACTGCCTCCTGGAAAATAAAGTACATAGGATGATGTTCAGAACCCAAGAAAACACATGCAAAGCAAGACGCTCTGTTAGAAATATAATTCAGTTTAATTAAGCAGTAACATAGCCAAAGGAAAACTCAGTCTCTCTTGGCAAGGGCCCATGCTTTATTAGTAATATCCCTTAATCTCTCCTGACACTTTTTTTTGTGAGGATTTTGTTTTTAAACTGAGGTCTTTTACCCTTTAAATATAGGAGAGGGAAGCAGAATGTCACAGAACCTTCCAAGTCCGCAGAAAAAGTTGCAAGGAAACACAGCTCTATCAGTCAAGGGATCTGCAAATTCCAGGCATGTTTATCTAGTCCCCTTTTCTTTTTAAGTCTTGTCTCCTGATCTCCAGAAAGACCATCAATCAGCAGGCAGTATGGCTCTGCCACAAACATACTTTATGATTAGCTCTAGGAGCTTGCATCAGGCTGAAAGCATGTTGGACTTTTCCATCGTTCAGCAGTTTTCTGGGACAACTTATGGTGCAGTAGTATTGATTTAAGATAGAAGTATTACTAAAAAGATTCAGCATAGTTTAGAGCTAGAGCCTGCTCTACAGGACAGATAAAGTAGATGTGTCAGGACTTTAAAACATGTGTTTTGACTTTGAAAGATAATTAACATGTTGTATTGCTGATGTTGTTAACAAAATATTGAAATTTATGCATATGCATAGCAATAATGGATTATTTATGCTACATATGCTATATATACTACATTATTTATGCTACAAGTTATAATAATTAATTGTTTTGTAAAAGCAATGATGTTCATTTTATTAGAGTACTATGTAATGCCCCCAAGAGCAAAAACGAACTGAAAATACACAATATAAAAATGGTGATAGTATAGTTTTGAGATTGAGGGAGCTGAGGGAGCTGGGCCTGTTCAGCCTGGAGAAGAGAAGGCTGAGGGGGGACCTCATCAGTGTGTATAAATACCTTA
>JAUBOD010000142.1:551532-564082 GCA_032353885.1 Nothura maculosa
TTTTTTTTTTTTTTTTTTTTTTTTTTTTGCTTTAGGTCTATGTACTCTGGAGGATCTCGTAAAAGAAGTGATTTGCCTCAGGGAGCAATAGAATCAGAGAACAAACGAAGACAACCAGCAAGGTAGCATTTTGGACAGGCCTCAAGATACTGGAAAATGCCAGATGAGATGCAAAGGTACTGGAAATAGTAGAATAAGTGAAATAAAATCTAGGCAGAGGTTTCACATTAAGAGCAAAAGGAAAGAGCAGTTTTCTTAAATATTGAGTTTTCTTACATATCTTACTACAGCCATTATCAAGTTGACCAAATACCTTTAGAGAGAGCAGAAAGCCTAGCAAGTATATCCACAACAAGCCACACTCTTATATATGCAGCTTTAAATGTCACATTCATGGAAAGCATGAATGTAAACCAGTCTTATTAAGCTGATCCACAAGGATCCATAAACTAATCGATTAAGTTTAGGATTAAGTCAGTGGCAACAATATTTAGAGAAAAAAAAGATTC
The DNA here is from genome assembly GCA_032353885.1 of Nothura maculosa. Classification (NCBI taxonomy): domain Eukaryota; kingdom Metazoa; phylum Chordata; class Aves; order Tinamiformes; family Tinamidae; genus Nothura; species Nothura maculosa. The sequence goes on from JAUBOD010000142.1 coordinate 552,042, forward strand.
TAGTTTTCTCTTCCTCCTTTTTTCTATGCCTGCTGCTGCTCTGGGAAATAATTGTTAATATCAACATCATTTACTGTTCATGTCATAGTATCCTTCACCTCCACATGATTCCAAAATGATTTGGTTACCACCATGTCCAGTCTTCAGAGAATCATTCTGGCCCTGCACCCTGCAGGCTTCAGTCCCAAGTATGTGCAGTTAGCAAATCACATGCTCATATACATTATGTTTATAATGTCAAACCCTCAGGATCTGAGCCCTGTCCTGCATGACAGACAAAAATATGCCATCCCACAGTGCCCTAATGTTGTTCTGGCTTAGTCCAGGCACTGGAGCAACTCCAAAATGAATTCGTTCTCTGTCTGGGTATGCTAATGGTAATGGAAACAGAGGTAATGCAGGCCAGATGTAGCCTCACCGGGGCTGAGTAGAGGGGGACAATCACCTCTTTGACCTGCTGCAGATGCTCTTCTTAATGCACCCCAAAATCCCATTGGCCTTCTTGGCCATGAGGGCTCTGCTGCCGCATGGTCAACTTGTCGTCCACTATGACACCCAGGTCCATCTCTACAGAGCTGCTCTCCAAAAGTTCAGGCCCAGCTGTTTTCCCCTCAATTATGACCAGGACATAGCCCAAAGGCCAAATGCTTGGAAATAATTAGTGCAGACAAAAGAATCATGATGATGATTCATACTGGGGAAGAGACCAAATGTAGACATCTCTCTTGTAAAAGATACGTGTCTAAACACTCAAGAGTGAGAGAAAGAGGGGCTGTAGATGCTAGTAATTCATCTGGCTTGCAGCTCTCCTCCTGGTGCTTTGCTTGAGCTAATAAGACCTCTTGAGAAGCAGTTTATACTCACTTGGGCACAGAACCATGCTAATGCAGCTCTCCAACTTTCCAAATGGAACTGGCCTGGAGCTGGCATGTGCCTGGCCAGCATGGAAAACAGACAAGAGGAGCCTGTCCAGGCAGACATGGTCTAAGACACTCCTCAAAGGTCTAATTTTTTGTGAAGGCTCTGCAAACATGTCTACATATAAAAACAGATTTTTTAAAAAAGGTTTATTGTCCAGAGGTAGATATCAGAGGTAGCTATGAGGGAGAGATTATGCAGACTGCCAGCTAGTCTGACAGTCTGATAGATGCCACTATAGTCATCTGATCTCTTGTATTTTTATAAGGGCAAGCAAAAACTTGGATTCATTCCTGCTTAAAACAGTACATGCCTAAATCCCACTGGATGCGTACTTGCATCTTCAAGTTTCTAAATTTCTTTCACAAGATAGCCTTCTACACTCTTCTAAAGATTGCATTCAGAAGTTACTGAATACAAGCTTCAGCTGCCCTGTTGACCCGTAAGGGAAAAAAAAAATCTGTTATACTCCAACAGAAACTCTCAATCAGTGCTTTAAAGAAAATTGCTTGTTGTGAGTGTACCAATGCACCACTTAAACAGGTGTTACTCCCGCTCCCATATTTCATTACAACTTTAGTTCTGCAAGTATAACTGACAGCCTTAGATCTCTCCTCCAACACTTAGTTTTCAAGGACTCAAGTTTAAAACTCTCAGAAGGACCAAAAATTTTATCATATCCTTCAATGCCATCACTAGCATTTCTGAACACTTCTACACCTTGAAAAATCCATCAGCTTTAATACCTCTTCCTACATCTCTTTCTGAGGAAAGGCAGGGCCACTTGGTCTTCCAGAGTGAAAGAAATCTTCAATGTTAAGAAAACAAAAAGAAGGGAAAAAAAAAGAAGAAAAAAACAGTATCCTGGGTTTAGTATTTTCCTCCAGACTATCTTCTGTGCTCTGGTTACTCCAAGAATACTAAGCACTGAGTTTGACACTCCCTAGAATCCAATCCCACATTTTCTACAGGACTCAGAGGAATTTTCCATCCTTGGTTATCAGCATGCCAAGCCACACGAGCAATAGAAATTACTTCCAATGGCTATGACATACTAGTCTCTCTCTCTTCATTCTTTCCCTGCTTCTAGGAATAAGAAACAGGGTAAGTTTTCTCACTAAAGCCCTTGGCCAATTATCAAATTATGAATCTTCTGTAAAAATCTTTTAAAGGCCCAAATGAGATCCCAGAGCTACTGCATGATAAGTTGCTGTTTTGGAAGGGAAAATATAAAGTATTCTTTGTAGCTCTTTGAGATATTGTAAAAGACAAAAAGGATAGATTTTGGGGGGAAATATGTATTATATGTATTATGGCATAAAAGTGGGGAATGAAAGGCAATTTTAAGGGGTGTAAATAACGAAGAAATGCCTTTTTAAGTTTCCTCAAATTATGGAAATGACTGGATTCAATTGTAAATTAAGATGAACTCAGAAAAATACTTTTCATTTCCACGGTCCTACAGATTTCTACAGGAAAATCTGAGGAGCCAGCAAGTTAGATCTACAATTTACCACACTCATCCTTCAACACAAAATGTATTCAAAATCAACATTTTTTTCTAACAATTGCTGGAGAAACTAGAGATCAGGACCTTCCTTCATTCCCTTCCCTATCCTGAGCACAGACTCTGGAAGTTCCAAGGTATATCAAACAATAAAAAATAACAAGATACAAACCCTAGAGGTAGCAAGGTTCATAATTTCTAAGTTGAGGAAGAATGGAGAAGCATCATATCCAACCTAAAGCATATACCACTGGTAAAGAAATAACATAACACTTCAAGGAGATTGTTCAAATCTTCAAAACACCATAGTTTTCCATCATGTATTTAAAATCCACTCTCACAATAACAGAGAATTGTGTATCAGTAATTTGACTTCAGAGTAAACAACTCTCTGAAATACAGGAATGCTTCAAGCTCCTTTCAGGTTATCAGAGAGTGACACAGATTCTCACTTTCAGATTCTTATGTCACATCTGGGAGAGTAATTTAACTTTTCACAACAAAAAATGAGATTTGGAAACACAAGAAAACTCTCTTCCATAAAGAAAAATCTACTTGCAGTTTTACCAAAAAGAAGCTGAAATAGCTGTTGCCTGTTTCAATTAAATGAGGCAGTCTCCTCACCATTTGAAATATGCAGCAGAAACCAGCATTTTCATCCGATATCTCTGGTAACAAACTGCTCATTTACAAGGTCAAATAAGAAGATAATTGTGACCAAGTCCAAATATCTGACCTCTACCAATAGAGTTCACAATTGATTTCAAAAGCAAATCAGCATTTGCATTACTTTGGTGGCATTGCTGAAGGAACTGATGACTGCAGCTGAGAGGCAAGTGCCCAAGCTAATGCATTCATGGATTTCTCAACTTCCTTTGACATCAGCAACCCTGCTTTCAGAGGAAACACTATTTGGGAGATCTGGGACCTCAGATTAAGCCAAGGAGATCTTGACAGATATTTGCTTCTTTCTGCCTATAAGGGCCGCTGATGTGCTGTTCTGAAGGGCTCACCTTTTCCACCACTTGACATTAACATACTTTTGTGCATTTGCAATACTCTTTTCAAATGGGTGTGATCGGGGCAGTTTTCTGAACAGTATGCCTAGCATGAAGAATACAGCAAAGGGGAAATGAATAACATGCAATACAAGTGCATTGTTGGCAAGACAGAAGTGATGCCTGCAGGAAAAGAGTAATATTCACAGACAGGGAAGGTGAAAAAGCAGCAACATGTCAATTTACTGTATTTGTCTCCTATCTGCTGCATCTTGCAATATTGGGATCTGCCTGGGTTCATTTTACTACAAGAAAACATTTCCTGATCCTTTCCAGTAGTAAATGAGGACACTGTACCTCTTCTATGCAGAGGAAATAGCCTTCTGACAATAAATATATTAGCTCAAGACTAAGACTTTGTCAGCCCAGAGAAAGACTGGAAAGACTGGGAGTTGCACTCAGATTCCAGTTTGGACAGTTATGTTGTAATATCTTATCAGAGAGCATTCTCCTTTTTGTCTCTGGAACAATTTTAGACAAATTTCACATTCTTCAGGCTAATCTGGATAAGTAGTAACAATATGCAGATGTTGTAATAGATGACCTTTCTAGCTGAGATACACAAAGCAAGAGCAATGGATATGTTCAAAGTGATTGAGAACAGATTGAAAGCAATTGGTACACAGTCCTCAGCAAAAGCATTTATTCAGGCAAATTACCATTTAAAAGGAGGCCTGCCTTGAGAATTCACCAATTGGAAATGAAATTTTTGGCCCTTGAAGATATGATATGCGTGTACTAAAACAGAACTTAATGTAGAACTAAAATTTGATGCTGCAAACTGCTGATACACCACATCATGTGACTCATACTGGTTCTGTAATTCTATTTAGGAGCTAATTGCTTTTACAAGCTGTTAGAGTACCTTCAATTTATTTCTTGTATAATTCATCAGTTTTATAGGAGGATCAAATACTGATCTCTACTATAATATGGTCACAGGGTTACCCTGATCTCTCTACATCCTGGCAAACTTACATTCACTGACAATGAAATGCTCATCTAAATAAGCTGTGGGTTATTGCATATCAGATAGAGCGAACAATGTCTCTTTTTGTTCTTGGAAACTGATACAGTCCAGAATTATTGGAACTCTTATTTTCTTCCCCCCCATCCCTATCTTTTTTATGTTCCTGTTAAAATCAAGAAACTGAACCACATACTTTTAATAATGAGAATGTGGATGAGGTTAAATCTAGATTTTGAAAATATATCCCAATTAAATACTTCTTTAATAGATTTTTGGCTTTCTCTGCATCTTATTGCCATGTGTATTCAATAATATGGAGCCCCCTTTTTCTTTAGTAATAAGTAGACTGCAGAGTGGGTGACATCATACTCTAAAAGGTCAGTCTCTCCCAAAACACTGTTTTCTGAGCATCTGTAAAGTTCTGTTTGGGAGGATTCTTTTTTTCTTTTAACTGGCTGCAGATCTGCTGTGAGTATGTCAAAAATGGCACTGGACCTTGTAAAGCTATGATTACTTTTAGATTGCTTACTCAAAAACAGGATTTGTGTCTGTGCCAAAGTGTTCACTGACAGAAAAAGCCCATCTTCCTCATTAGTAGAACAACACTGTGAACAGTAAAACCTCAGGCTTGTATCAGTTTACTCATGCAATATAGTTCAGCAGTGAGAAGTGCAAAGAAACTTTCTGGACCACTTGTGTCAGTCACATCAGGCATCTGTGTGGCTGTTTCTGATACCAGGCTTGCCTATTTGTGGGGCAGTGGATTAATTAGGACATGAAAATCAAAGCTGTTGGAGAGAAGTATGTTTCACAGACTAAACAAAAATATGGAAATTTATAAAGGATGAATGATATGAAAGCATCCTTTTCAGAAAGGTATTCATTTTCCTGTAAGATAGAACAGGCTACAAAAATTCAGCTCTTGATTTTCTTTTTGATAAACAATGCAAACTGAGCCCTCATTCCAAAGAATCTTCTCCAGTCAACATTTTTTTCTTTTTTCCTTCTGAATTCTTCTCCTATTTCTTTACACCCTTTAAAAATATGTACAGTAGAAGACCATATAATAATATCAGCTCATAGGCAAGGAATAGTGATTCTCACTATTCCTTCTTCTACATCAAAGACCTTATATTTCTTTTTATCACAGGTGTACACACTTGACTGTGCAGTGGCTTATCTACTCTGAACTCCAGTTCTGTGTCAGTGTCAATGCTTTCTAGGTTGCAGAACCTCACTCCGTGGATATCTACATCCTATGTTTTATTCCTAGATACATGATACTGTATTTGGCTGAATTAAAAGCCACCTTTGCTTGAATGCATACAGATTACCAAGCAATCCTTCCAGTTCTTTGTGCCCTTGTCCCCACCATTATTGTCCATACTGTCAATCATTATGTAATTTGGACATTTTGTCAGGTACATATTTTTCTCTGAATTCTTGATCAGTTAGACCTGGAACCAATCTCATCATCACATTTGCAGAGAGACCTTTCTCTGAGTCAAACCTGTAATCTAATACAATAATTCTATTATATTTGTTCAAAATAACTCTTTTGGAAAAGGCAGACGACACTTCTGTTTCACACACACACAAAATGGCAAAACAAACCTAAAAATCCATAGAAAACCCCTTAAAAATTAACTGTAGAAATCCATCTGGAAAGTAACATGGTTCCATATTTATACTGTTACAATTCTGCACTTCTGTCCCAGAAAGCATAGTCTATTTCTTCCACAAGGGGTAGAAAGGGTGGACTCATGCCAACAAAATCAGAGTTAAATTCCGCAATCTCAATAGAGAATCTGTTCAAGCACTTTTCTAGACTTCTGTAACTGGAGACCATTATTTCCTGTCTTATCCATGACAGTCAATATTTTAGTTTAGTATGCCCACCCTGCTTTCCCTTCAGGCTGAGAAGGACCAGAATCATGACTCCTCATGGAGAATGTTGCTTTCTAGGCATGTGGCCAATTTTAAAGCTGTCATCTTGATCTTCTGCAGTAACTGTGCACTCCTCTTGAATTGCAGTGGACACAGTTGGTCTTCAAGTAGAGTCACAATAGACATGAGAAGTAAGGAAGAATAACCTACACATCTCAACAGCTCCCCTGGAACCACAAACACCTTCTTAGAGCCCTCCTTCCTGGAGTTGGGCTAGCTGGTAGTTGGTTTGCCTTATATCTCTAGCCGATCTGAAAATGCCCATTTCAGTGGCTATCACAAGGAGCTTTACTCTGAACAAAATACAGACTGTGCAAAACCAGCAATTCAAGGAATAAAATGGAAACTACCAGTTCCTTCACTACTTATTCAGAGATGCTGTATCTGCCTCTGGAGATAAAAGCATGTTCCATGATCAAAGGGCCTGTTTATTAAAATAATACTCACCTGTAACTCACCAACATATACTTGTATGAGATAACAGATGCAGCCTGGAGCATTGAAGCTTAGGATACGGGAGCAGAGTGGGATCACAGACCAGGCTTTTATACTAAGTAACCAGCTAAGGTTCTGAAGGACAATAGTTAATGCTGCAGCCAGTTATTAAATGCAAGTGATTAGCTCACTTGTCACTGTAACCACACAGTTTACATGCTCAAAACCAAGGAATTGAAGAGGTATGCACCCTGTATATCCTGACCATCTTAAATTTGGATGGAAGAATCTGATACAGCTCAAAGCCTCCTCAACATTTTTACTCTTTATCCCAGTAATTTGGAGGCATGTTTGTGCTGACCATTGGAGACTGTCCTAATAGTCAGGAATAAGAGTTTTTTTGTACTTTGGCTTTACTGAAATCAGGGGACAGGTTGTCATAGCAGACACTGGCAAGTTGAGCACTGGGATAGATGCTGGCTTTTTGATTCCTTATCTTCATGATTTGCATGGCTAGATGCTGAGTTATGTTGAGTTGGTTCTGTAGCAAGTTATTAATTTTTGAGCCTGGCGTGTAGACACAACTTTAGCTAAGGCCTGCCTAAGTTTTGTTGTCTGCAGTACAGTGGTGGTGGGTGGTGGTGGTCTGCACAGAGCTGACTGGTCACAGGGTACTGGCTTGCTTCCTGGTTTTTCAGCTGCCAAACTATATTAAAACAGGCTAAAAATACATAAAATATTTTCCTTTCCTAATATTACCTTACCACGTAAGCAATTGCTGGACTTGTCACTAGGATATCTGATAACTAGGAGGCATGGGGAGCTGTATAAGCCTGCATAGGAGGTAAGAAGGTCCAGCCAATCAGAGGAGGGAGGTTGCTTTAGTGATCATGACCAGGAGGAGAAGCTGTTATGTTTTTATTTAGACAAGTGACGAAAATGTTTTGGAATCCCTGCTTTAACTCATCTTTGACCACATGCCTGACCACAACTGTTGTTCAACATATGCCTTCAAGCTTGTACAAAGTATCTTTTGAACTGTGCTATTTAAGAAGTGTTGTATGAGCATGTAAAGAGCATGCACAAGGAGTTTGACAGAACTGACAAATTGTGGTCCTTTTTCCTTTGGCACTGCGCCTTGAAAAAAACAGTTTAGTGGGTTTCTTGAGTTTTGAGCTGCAGCATGAGGAAGCTGCGGAGGGTGGATGATCAGAACAGTGCCCTGCACTTGCTCATCTTCTGATTCTGCCCCGGCAACAAGCAGCCCCTGTGCCTAACTCTCTCCAGTATTCTCATACTTTCTTATATTGCAAACTGTATCATTCCCTGGGGGGACTCAAGGTTTGGATGAGAGTTTTGTGTTGAAGACGAGCTTAATTTAGAAAGACTATAGAGAATGTTCTGCTCCACAGGGCTACATTCACCGTTTAGGTTGTTTAACTTCACAAGCATCACATTTGAAGGTAGTTTCCTTTTGTTTCTTTTCTTGCCTTTCTATCTTAATTAAAAAAGAACTAAGCTATAATGAAATTCTTTGTGATCACTGCTTTTAACTAGGAATAGCTGCAAATGAAGTGAAGGGATGTCCTGTTTAGAAAAATATACCATTTCCTACTGAGGCTGGAGATGAAAGCCCTGCTTAACATATGACAGATGAATGGAGCAGAAGCTATGGCAAAACACACTATGACTACAGTATGACAAAGAATTGGTCTATCCATTAATTCAATACAATCTTATATTAATAGAGAATAAGCGGGAGCACAGGGTTTTGAGGGGGAGGCAGTGTGATTACATAGGAAAGGACACAAGGTGCATTTCTGGGCTTGCAATGCTTGGACATTCCTTCCTTCCATTTGTGTAGCCACACAAATGGTAATATGTAACTAGTAAATCGTAACATACTGGAATATTTTCTCAGTCTGTCTATGCTCTTGAAGGGTTCTCTCAACACCGTAGCTCTTCCCTTCTCTTTGTTCTTTTTCTTATATACACTAAATGCACTAGTGAGATTAAGTGACTGTACTGCAACTCATAAGATATGAGCTGGCTATCATTTCCCAGTTGTTGTCTTAGTTGTCTTCTCTGCTCTAAGTCCTTCCATTGCTGTTCAAAATATAAGGTGTGTGACCCAGTCAGGATGCCAGAATATTTCTGCTGTGACATGCTTTTGTTCTTTGCACAATTCTTTGTGAACCACTCTTGGTAAGCTCACCTTGCTGTTTTTGCATGGTAGTGAAGTCTTCAAAGGTGAGAGTGCGTACTGGAGGCCTCCAGAAGGCATAGGTCTCCATGATAGCTTCCAATCCTGTTCTGTGGGATAAAAGTAAAGCAAGGAGAAAAGTATGTCAGTAAGCCAGCAAGCATATCCACATCAAGGAGAGAGGGCTGTGACCTTGTTTGACAGGCTGCCAGTGGCCACTGAAAGGTCACTTTGATATCTGTGAATTCCTCAAGTAAGTATTTCCACACAGGTGTTGGCCTCTAGAATGAAATGGAATTTCCCCTCTCCAGGATTTTAATACTATTTCTGGTTCCTAATACTATTTCTCTTTCCTCTCACCCTTTTTTTTTCCAACAGGGGTTTTCATCTGCTTTGCAGGGAACATTTGACAGTCAGTTACTTAAGATATACTTTACCATAGAACTGTCTTACATACTTTATGGATGCAAATTGTCATACAAACAAGGGAGGTTTGAGATTAGAAATTTGAAAGAAGACTTCTTGTAAATTGTCTTTTGCTGTCACCATCCAATTTCACAACTCTTCTAAAATGAAGTTGAATGCCATCCAAAAGTGAATCTCATCATTTCTGGATTTTGATTAACATACAGTAAGGGGCTTTTTATAAAAAGGTCAGGAGCATCTCTGCTTTGGGTCTCTAACTCACTGCAAAGACAGTACCAAGAGAATGAGCAAAAATAAGTGAAATTAACTTTTCCTTTGAAAGTGCTTGGGTCTCAGCTTTGTTTTTATTTTCATCACAGTCCACTAGCTCTTCTGGAATTCTCTAACTTTGCAAGTTCAGTGAGGATATGGGCTCACTAGCAGAAAAAGTTAATGTTTTTTATGGGACAATCATCCCTATTTTTATCACAGGAAAGGTTCTCCTCTGCAGAAGCTGAATCTTCCTCTGTTCCTCATTCCACTGTAATTTTCTTGCCTATCCTTGCTTCTTTTCCAGTAGCAGGCTATATTCCTTGCTCTGAATGAATGCTCACAACTAGAGGTTCTTCATTAAATATGAGAACATATCCCATTTCAATGCAAATGGCTCTAATGTCACCAGAGCCTCTCATCAAATGTTATTCTGATACTGGAGCTCAGTTTTGCTTCTGCAAATGTGTTCCTGCACGTGCCTCCACTCACCCAGTTAACTTTCCAAAGTCTCCCCGGAAGCTCAGATGCTTTAAATACATTGGAGTTGGCAAACTAAACTCTGTATTTTAAGAGGAGGTTTAAAAGAGAGGTGTCTGCATGGTGTTTATTAGCTGCTAAGCTGTTAGAAGTAGAAACAGAAGACATCTCTGCATAGCAGTCTCACGATAGCCCTGAGTGTATTACAACAAAACTATTTGGTTAATACGGTGGCTTTTGCCAGCTCATGAACCTCAGAGGCAGTATGGCAGCATAGAACATGAATCCATCTGCTAAGCCTGTTAAGAGTCTTTGTGTAGGGACATCTTGTGGACTACTCCCAGCATTTCCTCTACTCCTAGACTGAGAAAGTTGCACATGTGCTACTTCACCTGCTTCTCAATATGCAGAGCTAGGGAGAGATTAGTACCTTTCACAGACTCAAGGAACAATTTTTAGTCCAAACACTGTGTCATGGCATCCTGGGAGCATAAAATTGCCCTGCACGAGTCAATATAACAAGACCTACAGATGGAAGAATCTACCTTATCATTAAAACTAAACAAATTCTTGATATAAAGAAATGTAAACTGACAGTTCCAGCTGTGTTAGTCTAATTGTTTTACATTTGCCACACAGAAGAAAGACACCAGCTCACTACCACCAGTATTTATGCAGAGTGTGTCTCAGTCACTATCCCTGAGATTCCTGTGTAATAACCCCACTCTGCACATGTGTCTGAGTTCAGTTTTACCCCATTCTGATAAAATGCAATCCATGACCGGCTATGGCTCAGGGAACATTATCAGTTGAAGTCATTATCATTCCCTCTGCCAGAGGTCTGCCTGTAGCACAGCTCAGCTTGACTTACAATTCACTTTTTAGATCTGAGCTCACAGCTTTTCCCTGTATCAATACAGTTCTGGTAAGTATTGTGTAATTGTGTAACTTGTATTTCTAAAAGAAAAAATGGAAAAATGGGAGGGAAAAAAAAAAGTAAATAGCAGTGCTAAGCTTACCACAACAGCCTGTGAAAACGAAGTGCTATTATATTCCTGCATATATTATATGCCAGAGAAGAAGGGATAACACTCAGTCTCACTTCTGCTTACATGCATAAGACAAGGTGATGGAGATAGCTGCCTCATACTGACCTGCTCAACTTTGACGATGGAGTTTTGTAGAAGAAAAGGAATGTGCAACCAGGCTAAAACTAGTTTGGGTCAGAATGCACACTAACACTGAATGACTGACTTTGCAACTTTGTCTCCCTCAAGATATCTCCCCCTACTCTCTCCTTCAAGTATATTGTCTTCTGTTTATGAACTGTTATTATTTTCATAATAAAATGGGGGAAAAATGAAGAAATTCCACCATTGGCTACTCTAATAATCCTTTCTCCCAAAGCAAGTTAGCAAATGAGTTTGATGCCAAAGTATTCTGAGTTATATCACTGACTTCCATCACAGGACGCAAAGGTAGTGCTCTCTTAATTAGCAGAAACCCTGGACTACTAGTCTATAGGAGTATTGGTTTCTAAAGGGAAACAAATCCCAGTTTGCCAATGAGGAGACAGCTTGAAACAGCAGTAAATGATGATTAAATTTAAAATAAACAAACAAGAAAAAAAAAAGCCCACAAAACCAAATGTTACAATATTTCTGAAAATTCAGCAGAATCACAGAATCACAGAATAGTCAAGGTTGGAAGGGACCTCTAGATATCATGTAGTCCAGCCCCCCTGCCCCAGCAGGGACACCCAGAGCACGCGGCACAGGGCGGCATCCAGGCGAGTTTTGAAGATCTCCAGAGAAGGAGACTCCACAGCCTCCCTGGGCAGCCTGTTCC
>JAUBOD010000142.1:564158-575897 GCA_032353885.1 Nothura maculosa
GGGCAGCCTGTTCCACTGCTCTGTCACCCTCACAGTAAAGAAGTTCTTCCTCACCTGGAGATGGAACTTCCTGTGTTGCAGCTTATGCCCATTTCCCCTTGTCCTGTCACTGGTCACCAATGAGAAGAGCCTGTCTCCTTCTTCTCTGCATTCTCCTTTCATGAACTTATACATGTTAATCATATCCCCTCTCAGCCTTCTCTTCTGCAGAGAAAACTGGCCCAATTCACTCGGTCTCTCCTCATACGAGCAGCTTCAACTTCTTCAAGGCTTTGGTTAGAGGAGCTAGTGCCAAGTGTATCAAGATAGTATCCATGTGGAATCCACTTTCTCTTACACAGAACTGCAATGAAAACTTGGCTTCAAACTGTCTCTTCAGCTATAAACCCCCCTTTCTCACATCATCTTTATGAAGGAAGTCTGTCAGAAGAGGACTCACTGCCAGCTTTATTTTAATAAGGTCAGTTCTTTAAAAGGTGTCCAAAATTTGCTCTTTTTCGTTCATTTTTTCTTTGTCTTTAGTCCTATAAATTTTTAATAATAGGCAATAAATGAAACAGTTCAATTGTCTGAGAAACAAAAAAAAAGATGTATGAGCTATCTGTGCACCTCCATAATTCATGCCATATGGCTGATTTTGCCATTCTTGCTGCATGCAGGATTCAGATCTTCCTTTCATTGTTCACTGAGCCAAACTGTTGGCTCCAAGCACCCCTCTTGCTCTCTTACCCGAGACAAAAGATCTAAGAGCATTTCCAATTCAAACAACTTTTATTCACCTCAGCTGCCTACATCTGAGAGTACTCTTGTCTGTCTTGAGCATCCCGCTGTCAAATGAACTTTACTTGGACTTCCAAAATAGCCTCCACAACACTGTCTCTTCATACTTACTATGCAAACATTTCACTATCTGCTCTCTGTATGTCAAAGAACCTTTTAAATGAAAGTCAAAATGTAGTTCTTAATCTCCTGAAGCTCTGGAAAGCAACCAAATCATACCTGATTTGTATGTATATCATCCACTACAGAAGCACTGCTTTTATCTAGATATCCTTTGACCACCCTGGTGGACACCAAAAGTTCTCCTCTTTTATAGATGAAGGACTAAAACAGAGAGTGACCAAATGACTTCCCTAAAATCAGGTACAGCATATGTCTAATTATTATTGAATGGTATTAAATCAAAGCCTTCTAACTCCATTATCAGTTAAAATCTATGTCTACATTGTTGAACTTAGATTATAACTACTCAAAGACTACTCGAAAGAGTATTTAGTTGTGGGGCTATCTCTATTGTTTCTATGAAACATTTTTTCCTCCTTCTAGCACAAGAACAGAGGCACCAGGCCATGTAGAGACGTAACTGCAAACAGCTGAAGGAGGTATATGAGGGGATCCATGAAAAGACCTCTTCCTCAGATAGCTATAGAAAGATACATATATCACTAAAGCAGCAGGCTTTTTGGCATTCTCTGATACTACTGAAGCCAGACCACGTCCATAAGAAATGTGTGGAGAGGCTGTGAATTGATGGAGAACAGAGGTTTAACATGTAGACTATTTTTGAAAACAGGTCAGCCCCATAATTTCTGCAGCAGGCAAAAACAGCAAAGCAATGGCAGAATAAGAAATGAGAATAAGAAAATCTCTTTTATATCAAAAAATCTCAGTACAAGCAAGAAAGGAAATGTCTTGGAGAAAGAGTTAAGGGAAAGAGCTAAGGATGAGGAGCTTAACAGTTCCTCATCTCCCATCATGCTCTGCTTTTTTCCATTGCCTTTCCACCCTCCCATTGTCTGCATTATTTTTTGGAAAACTTAATCCAGGGCTCTGATCAGCATCGTAACCTCACTAGGTTACTCTCTCTTGAAGGTGTCTCAGTTATCATTCTGTAGCCCTTACTGCTCTGCCATTTGTTTATTTTAAGACATTATGAAGAAAATTTAAAAAAAAAACACATTTGGAGAGATACTACACTTCCTTGCATCACAAACAGCTCCTTTCTCAAAATAATCTTCTCAGATGTTTCTTTTTAAAAGAGGCCTACACTTCCTCTAGTGGGATATTCTCCAACTATAGTCCAATACCGTGTAGCTGAGGATTTGTGAGGATAAGAATACAGAATATCATTTATCCCAGTCGGACAGCGATCCTAGTGAGATTAGGAATTAATTGAGAAAGAAGAGCCAGATAGCACAGTTAAGAAAAGTCCCATTTAGAGAATCTTTTCTCCACAAAGTTCAATCTTATTGCCTTTCTCCCTCCCTAGTGTGCCCATACCCATCAAGCTGTGCTTCTTAGTCAACAGGAGCAGCTAAGTATTACGGAGGATGTCTGCAGCTAGTGGTGAAGCCTTAACCAGACCCCTGCTTGTGAGGCAGACACCTGTGCTGTATATACTTGCAAATACCTTTGCCTGTTTTTTCTTCTTAAAGCCTTGGGCTGCTCTCTTTGATGTGTAATACCTTAAAGATTTTAATTCCTCTTTACATCAGCAGAGAGCCCTACTGAGCTCTCCCCACAGCTGCAGCCATGTAGCAATTTCCTGCTCTTTCTTAAATCAATGAGCTACAAAGATCAGTAATTCCCAGTCCTTTCAGGAAACTATCCAAATTCACTAGACTAAGGCCTTATTAATTCCTTCCACATTATTTTTCCATCATGTGTCTGGAACTGCATCAATCTCTCTTCTAAGCCCAGCCTCCACTGCAGCTCCGTCACTGAGTACAGAGTACTTAGTGTACACAGGAGACTCCTTGTACACAGGAGACATATGACTTCCTCCCCTTAGGAAAGCAGAGGAGGGTAGAAGTCTCATATGCTTCAAGTTTCAGAAGTAATACTCAAGGCTGGTATTAAATAAGGGTGGTAAATATCTTCTAGCTATATTGAGATAAGAACAGAGTAGCTGACCTACTAAATCACCAAGGTTAGCAATCCTCTTGATTGTAAGTGACATCATAGCTTTACGCAGTTGATGGGGAATACTAAAGATTTATCTTTCACTAAACATTTCCGCTATCAAACCATGAATGAGGTAGTGGTCCTGGTACAAGTAGTTAAAGATTGAGTTATAATACCTCTGGGGCCAGCAAAGGAAGTTTGTGTACATAGTCTGAATTCTGCTCCGAATCCCTGGAGCCTCACTTTGTTGTTCTTATTCTAGCATCACCTCTATAATTAATTTCTTTTTGGTCATGTTGATTTAAAAGGATATCCACATTATTTGCGACATTGGGATCCTCATATTTGTTGCACACTTTACTGGCATCATAATTTGCAGGAAAAATTAGAAGCTTTATTAGGACTTTCTTATGTCTTTTAGATAACACTATAATATCATCTAATAATGCATTTTTATTTAAATGTTTAGATAGTATGTTATTAAACTAGAAATATTTTAAATCATAAATCATGCAGCCTAATTTATTTTTTCATTAAAATCCTGACAAAATTAAACCACACAAAGTGAAACCATTTGACATTACTGGATAAAAATTGAAAAGGTTCTAAACTAGAAAATCTTTGTACTTTTATCTTAGAAACCTATGAAAACTCATTTTCCTCTTAATGTATAGAACAATCTGAGCACCAAGTTTTTATTTTTCCTGCAGAAATTTAAAGAAAAAATCTGCCTTCCAGGCAGCTCTACATATTGTAAGCACAAAAGTCTCATTTTCCATTCTTGGAGCATTTATTGTTTTGTAGGATATTAGTCTGTGACCAGTTTGTCTGATGTCCAGGCTTCAGTCTCCCATTTTGCACTCATCTTTATAAAAATGTTTTCCGCTTTTTCATTTCACTAACACAAATCTTTTGGAGGGAGAGTGTGTGAGAGGAACTCCTTTCCCTTGAGATACTGATTATACTAGGTATATCATCATACCCATATAACAATAATCATTTATTAAAAATTTGGCAGAGGTGCTTCAAAATATTTTGATTATATTTCAAACAGCAAGTGGAAAATCTGAGGAATAAGAAATAATGGAAATAAGCATAAAGAAATTTGTTACATAGCCAGCAATACCAACTATGATACATACAGAAGGAAATACCTTGAAAGAAGTGATAATGAAAGAAATACTGATGCAGACATGCACAGGAAATTAAAATTTCAACAGAAAAAATACACTTTCTACTTGGAAATAGTGTCAAATAACAGGAAAGTGATAAGCTATCTTTACCAACATCTTATCTAAGAATACCTAAAACCCTGTGTCAATTGCAGAACCAATGCTACAAAAAGATGGTAAAGCAACACTGGAGGAAATTTCCGAAAAGCAATTAGGTCAGCCTAGATGATTGACTAGAAAAATATTTTCTAATGAATCCATAATTAACACTACAAATCTTTTAGGCAAATATCTCTCTAAGAACTGCTATACAACTACCTTCTCCTGTAAGACTGAATTAACATTGTAAAATGCCTTGTTGGCCTCAGATATATGTACAGTGTGCTCAGCAGGGGAAAGAGAGAATGGATGTTAAGGAAATACAAACAGATTTTTATTACCTGTTTCTCCCAGAGTCTCTGAATCCTTTAGCAAAAGGATTTCTGTCAATTTTTAACCTGGTGATCTACAAAAGAAGAAAAAAGAGAATTTGTTCAAAAGATTTTTTCCAGGGTAAAATTATTGTTGATAACCTCTCTTTCCCATACCATCTGTACAATCACTTTTCATATATATTTTCCCAAACATATGTAAAGTCTTCCTTCCATTACCCAAGAACAGACTACCAATATAGTGGTTAAGCAGTACCATAGACACAGATATGCCACCTAAGCCTTTTCTGTGTTGAGCAAACTTGGATTTTCTGTTCCTATTTTAGCTCTGAGCCTCCACATAACGTGGTGCTAGAGGAGCAACACAAGCTGTTCTGGGATTAATAGCATAGTAGATCTGGATACAAAAACAGGAGCTGACCCCTACACAGGAATGTGGGTCTACAAGTAGTAGAATTGTTCCTGTGCTGCTGTTATTTAAAATATCTCAGGTCCAATATCATAGACACCAGGCAGTGGATCTCCCTGATCTTCAAACAGTGCCAAAGAGAAAAGGCAGAAGTAAAGCACAAGCTACAGCTTCTGAAATCCAGCATGTGGCCATTCAGTTACCTACATGCAGTGCTGGAGTCTGCTCAGAATCTGGGTGACCCTTCAAGGATTTTCTGGTCTGAACATTTTTTTTCCTCCCTCCTCTAAAAAAAAAAGACAACAACCAGCCTGAATTTTGGACAGGAATCCCTTCCTGATCTATTTTTGAGTTTAAACTCCATGAAGGTAAAATGCAGATCTGCAAGATCATGCAATCTGTATGATTCTACTCCCCCTTGGTTCTTCCCTAGCTTGATGCAGCAAGAGTAGTGACAGGAGAATTTTCCTTCTTTAGCCTCACCTTGTCCCAGAGAGTCTATCTCTGGGGTAAAAAAAGAAGCAAGATCTCAAGATCCTTCAGAATTGGAAGTACTTTTAAAAAAACTGTTAAAATTAGAGATACTTAATACAAACTGTTCTAAGGAAGATTTTGAGGTGGTTCTGTCAGAATCATCTCTTACTCTGGATATAAAACTCAGGTCTGGAACGAAGTTCCCGTCTTTGCGAAAGATTAATTCATTAACTTAATTTCTACTTGTTTGACTTTGCAGCTGTCCTGGAACTTGTGTACAATGAGATAGTCATATTCTGTGGAGTATAAGATTACAATAGAGGGAATCCCAGGAATCCCTGTGGTGGAATTGCTAGCATTTTGCTAGCATGCTGGAAGGCGTACATGGAGATTTAGAGAACTTCAGATTTATTTTTTAATGAAAAGAGTTCTCCAACTTAAGAATGTTTCCTGTGTTGCCATTACAAAATGTCAAAAACTATATACATATATATATATTTTTACCATATGTGTGTATATATAAAATATTTAATAATAAAACAAAATATTTCATAAAAATATGAAAAAATAAAAATATATAATAATACTTTTTTTTGCTAGAATACTTCATTCCATTTTGGATGCTGATTTAAGCCCATTCAAGGGGAAAAAATGTGCAAGAGAGTTAGGTATCCAGAAGAGATTTTGGGAATGAAACCAAGTTTGACCTGAAACCAAGCATGTTTTTTCTCTCTTTTGATTTTTCCTTATGCACTATGTGTTTCTAGGGGCTCTGTAGTGGATTCCTCTTCTCCATTTCCTCCCTTCCTGCTTTTAGGAGTGAAGACAAATGGAAAAATGACCCTGCTGCATATTTTGCATCACCATACTTAAGGACAGATTTTACATATTTTGCATACTTAAGGACATACATATTTTGCATTCCATATTTAATGAGGAAGAACTAAGCCCACTTTGTCAAAATCCTTGTCCACTCTCACTACATTCTCACTGTGACTCAGCTTCACTCCAGCTATTGTAGAGCCACCGCAGTAGGAGCAGGACAGGTATTAGCAAGCAGAGGAATGATTGTTTATGCCTCTGTGCTTGCATATATAGGCAGAGGTGCTCTAATTTAATCCGCAAACCTTCCCTATCCTTCTCCTCCTGTCCATATCTACAGATGAGGAGACTTCATTCACTTACAACATTTCACTGTGCAGAGTCTAAAGCAGCCACCAGATCTTCTCCCTCTACATCTTCTGCAGAGTTACATTTCGGCTTCAAGAGAATCCAGCTAGCTATGTTTTTGCCCTTTTGAGCTGGATTTGTTCATAGACTGTTCCCTGGGTTTCTGCTCTATCCTAGCAAAAAGGCTTGATGTTTTTTCCTCATGAAGTTGTTAATTTCAAATCTCTTTTACTTTTAAACATCTTCTCATCAGGCTTAATATCAACACCACACATTTTGGGAAAGGCTCTGCTCAGGCCTTTTCTAACTTCCTCTACACCATTTAAGGCTTTCTCCATCCCTTCCGATTCCCCTGTCCCTTCTGTTGTGACTGCAGCCTGTACTCTTTCTCATTTCTGGTTATGAACAGATGCAGCGTGCAGACCTCAGGCAGCAGGAGGTCAACATAACAGGAAGATGTTCTCAGAAAGACATCTCTTCTGGGACACTAACCAGACCTGTGATCATAGGGAAAAATCAGATTTTTAAAATACTTCTTTTAACTCCTTTCCCATCAAAAACAATTTTTCAGGGAAAAAAAACCATGTTTGTGCTTCATCTAAGATTGTTGTTATGATTATTGCTATCATGCTCTGCTTACAGAGCATGCAAGTCAATCAGACCTGGTCCCCTGAGAATTCACAGCTTCCTAATATGAATAGACAAAATAAATCTTACACCTTTTCATAATCTCAGACTTGAGATGCTAATGGCAAAAAGATCGAGCACAATAATTTGTGTAGATTGATGGTTTATCCTATAATATTGAGAGCCACAGAACTCAGCCAGAAATAACTTGCCTGTCCAGGATTTGAACAGTGAACTTCCAAAAGCATATTTAAAAGACAACTCGCAGCCTCCAGCCTACTTAAAAAAGTAAAGGGCTAAGCCTTAAAAATGTAAAGGGCTGAGTGCTCCTCTCCCTCTTCCTATAATACTACTCCCAATATGCATCAGTATATCTCTCCAGATGCTTGTCAACTAAGTAATCCAGAAGTTTTCCATCTATGCTTAAAGAACTTGTCAGTCCTTTAAAAAAATCCATGCAAGTTAGCTAGGAAAACCTTATCTGTCACTGGTAACTCACATTCGATGCACATGGGCCTGCAATTCCAAAGGAAATTATTTGAAGTTATGCATACCAAAGAAAACATAGTCCCAGATCTAACTTTTCTAGGTAACCAACATAGATGTGTGCACACATCACCATGTAAGTGGGAATCTTCTTTGAAAAAAAGAGCAGGAGGAAGAGATTTGAGGAAAGACCCTAGGAAAACCAGAAAACTAATAATTCATATAAGGGGAGGGATATATAGGGAAGAAAGAGAGGAAATTATGGAAGGAAGAAAGAGGAGAAAGTATGTGAATTCTGAACTTTTCTCAGTCCTCTATTTTGTCTGCTTTTGATTTCTCAACAAATTTTATATGATGATACACTGCAGCAACACTGTACAGCATTCACAGATAAAAAAAAGGCTCTTTATTATTTTCTATAAAGATTCAAATGTTTTGTTGTTGTGATACAAAACTTTATAACGCCTCACTGGCTAAACATGTCAATCCGTCCTGAGCCATCTGATATTGCCTTAGTCCAATAATACTGACTATGATGATCTTCCAGATGATAGGTTATATGGTACCTCTCTGCAAGCTCAGCTGCTGTCAAAGAGAAATACGTTGCCTCACCATTTTTAATTCAAGAGTCCTCAAAAATGATATAATATAGTTTTTTTCCTTTAGCAATTGACAACGATGTCTATCAGATTTCAAATTTCAAGCTTGTTTATGTCATCATTTTGCATGTGGCATTTCCATACA
Organism: Nothura maculosa; assembly: GCA_032353885.1. Lineage (NCBI taxonomy): Eukaryota > Metazoa > Chordata > Aves > Tinamiformes > Tinamidae > Nothura > Nothura maculosa. The sequence continues at coordinate 572,576 of JAUBOD010000142.1, forward strand.
CTACATAATTTGACACCACATTACTAACACAGCGTGAAGTTTCACCAGCTGGGATTCTGTTTCACATGTCTGGGATAAAATTACCTTACACAGTGCTTCTGAAGCCAACATAAATCTCCTCAGTAAAGAGGAGAATGGGAGAGACAAGGAATGGAATATGCACAGCATGTTTCACCTGAGAACAACTGTCTGTATGTAAGTAAACAAGAGAAAAGGAGCATATTAAGCCAAAAGTATGATAGAAATGGTGTGAATGTTACAAGGAATTCTTGAAGCAAAGGCACCTGGAAGGTGGATGGTACGCATGGAGACTACAAAAGGAAAGGATATTTGGGTATATTTAATGTATGCTGTGAACAGGGCCTGCAGAACCAATAAAGCAGGCAATCTCTTCCTTTGAGGACCAGAATACCATCTTTTACAGGTCACAAAAGGATAAGCGAATGCATGCAATTCATATCCCAGTTCTTTAAGAACTTCACAGTTTTTGCTAGTACCTCAGATGCTTCCATTCTTGCATTTTTTTTCCCTAGCAATTATTTTGCTATAACAGATTCTTTGAGTAGACAGAGATGGACAATGAACTCTATAATCAAATATGGTGGCAACATCTTTTGCTTTATGGTATCTGTAATTGAGAGTATCACTGGAAACTGCAGGATCTGAATTAAATGTGATACATGCATTAGAATTGTAGTTAATATAAAAGACATGGATTACTTTCAACGCTCAAAGATTTTTTTGTCAGTAAATGGATTTCATTTCTGTTTTCTAAGAGAAAAATATTTATTGCTTTAAAAAAATATATTTTCTCTGTTAAAAAACAATAACATTTTTTCTGATAAAAAATGAAGTGTTAAAGAACTTGTTCATTATACTGCTGGAGACATTCAGTTGAAACTATTCAATGGAGACAAGACACTGCGGTTTCTACCACAAAGCAGCTATGCAAGGAAACACAATATATCTGATCGTGGTTAGTCTCATACTTTACAGGCATCTTGTCTCCAAAATGATCCTGTGGCTATGTATTTACTGCCTATACACTGCCCCATAGTAAGTATTTTCTTTTTGTGCAGCAAAACACAGTGCACACATATTCCTTGAGCTATGTTTCTGACAGAAGTTAATGACTTACAATCAGAAAGAACAGAGATTTGTTTTCCTTTTCATATAAATACTAGAGATACCCAGCATGCACTTTTACCTGTTGATTTTGATAGGCTGTCACTGTGGTGAAGACAGTCTCTGGGAAATTAAAGGTTTTCACCCCATCACCTGAAGGAATCGGTTTTGTCGGAGAAAGGTCACTGCTGAAATCCTTACGGATGACATGAACACGGGGCTGGTACTTATGCATTGAGTGTAATATTATCTGAAGAGGAAAAAAAAAGGAAAAGGATTTTCCCCTACCCCAAAAAATCTGTTCTACACCTGAAATTATTACAAAGAAATAAGGGTGAAGTAAAGGCTTATGGCAATAAAATTGTTCTTAACACACACAGACAGAAGTCAGTGTGAGACCAAGCTCTTCTACATGCACGTGCCATGTCAGAGTATCAAAGGGAGAAAAGATGTTTACTGTTTTATATGGCCAGGACTATTTTGAGAAAATCATAGAATCACAGAATGCTTAAGGTTGGAAGGGACCTCAGAGGTCATCTAGTTAACTCCCTTGCACATGCAGGGTCACCTAGAGCTCGTGACACAGGGCTACATCAAAGCAGGTTTTAAAGACCTCCAAAGAAGGAGACTCCAGAACCTCTCTGGGTAGCCTATTCCAGTGTTCTGTCACCCTCACAAAATGTACAGAAGTACAGAAGGAAACACTATTACTCTCTTGGGAGAGGTTGCAGACACATCTTCTGACAGGACAAAGGACTCCTCCATATTTGACAGGAGTTGGCTAGGATAGCAGGCATTCTAACTTACATGGCCTTGATCATCGAGCTCGTTGTTGGTCAGTTTGAGCTTGTCAAAACTGACCACTTGCCTCATCCAGGTGTCTCCAGAAGCCAATGAGTCAGGGTGAATGTAAACCCTCGGGGGCACTGGCGAATCAGCGTTGCCAGCCACCATCCACTTGGAGCTGTGATAAACATACCTGAAAAGAAAGGGGAAAAGACTTAGGAGATGTTATGGCTCACCCATCAGAGGAACATCTCCACAACTTTCCCTCCCCAGCTACCCTACCACTCACATCCAAGGCTCTCATTTGCAGTCAAGGGGGAGCATGCTTTATTACAACCTCCTGCCTTCTAAATGAAAGCCAGATCACCTCTGAGCCACTTGCTTGGTTCCCTATTAAAACCACCTTTGCAGTTATTTGCCCTCTAAAACTCTGCCACACATGCCTTCTCAGCTCCTTAACCCTCTCTGAGCTACAGTAAGAAATGCTCCAGTATTTCCTACCTTTCAAGAGGAAAGAAATGCTAGCAAACAAAGTCCTCTCTGAAAAGAGAGGTTCCAAGCTCTTTGTAATTTTTAGAAAAATGCATTCTATCTGCATTGGGACAAAACACATGTATGTTCACCCAGAAATGGCAAAATTCAATGCCTATTACCAAAATCATTGTTAAAATAGAATTTCTGTTTTGAAAAGTTGAAATCCATTTAATATTGCCGATGCTGAGATTAGAAGGAAAAAATGTAAATGATCTTTTGCATTCCCAAAATGGCCATTTATATGCTATAAATTTCCCTACCACAGATCTACCTAAACATTTTCTATCTTCCTCTCTTTTAGCTCTTTCAACCTCAGGCATCTCATGAACAGCCCTTCTGAGATCTGTGAGTCCTTCTCTGTGCTGTCCTTCAAGTATGCTGCCCTTTCAATCTCTACTCAGCTCTGTTGAAGAATCTCAGTCCTCACCTACAACTAGTAACTCATTTCATGCATTTTCAAATAATTTATTTATTTAACTATTTATTATTCCTTTAATAGAGGAGAATAATTTTATTTCTTTAATATTCCGTCAAAGAATGAGCACTATTCCTTGTAGTGCTAATTTGTTCTATGTGGTCACCTTAGCTAATAAGGACAGAATCAAGTTCTCAGACAGCATACTAATTTTCAACCTTAATGCTGTCAAAGCCATACTCAAAGCAAGGCGTAAAAATAAGTAGCTAAGTATCAGGTACAATTTTGCTGCTTCCATGAAAAGAGTGTTCCTGACGATTAGCCTGCATGATCTGAGGAAAAAAAAAAGTCTAATGTTTAGCAGATGATCAATTTTTGATCCTTGTGTGGAAGAATTGTTTGGAAAACTAGGGCCTAACAGGAGTTTTGGCATTACAGAACCTTGTCTGGGGTGATATACAG
>JAUBOD010000142.1:575997-592904 GCA_032353885.1 Nothura maculosa
GCTAATAAGGACAGAATCAAGTTCTCAGACAGCATACTAATTTTCAACCTTAATGCTGTCAAAGCCATACTCAAAGCGAGGCGTAAAAATAAGTAGCTAAGTATCAGGTACAATTTTGCTGCTTCCATGAAAAGAGTGTTCCTGACAATTAGCCTGCATGATCTGAGGAAAAAAAAAGTCTAATGTTTAGCAGATGATCAATTTTTGATCCTTGAAATTTGGGAGAGTGCAAGGCTATTTATGGAAAATATTTTCAGGTGTCTTTTAAGGAGTACAGATAAGTTACTTCTGTCTGGATTGTATTTTAGGATTCAAGGGACTTAAATCCTTTAGCTTTGTAGAGTATTTTTAGGATCCAGAGATCATTAACACCAGAGAAAGCTTTTCTTCCTGTTTTTCAGTTCAGTGGTGGAGATTCATTAAGACAGAATTGGTACTGATGGTCAAGTCTATTAATGATGTAAACCAACAGAGTTTGGTTCACACACAGAATCACAGAACACACACAAATCTCTAAAGAGATTTGGTTGCTGCCATAGAGGATATTTCAATATTCTCCTCTTGGAGATTTCTCCAGCATCGCCCAGGATACCTTTGCAATACTATATGTGTATTTTTCTAGACTTTCATTGATGCTGAGAAATCTTGATGTTCCTGGTTCTTCACCTGAAAATCTTACCTGTATCTCTTGTTATCAACAGGCACAATGTCCATGGCAATATAATACTGTTGGTGGGGATCCAAGCCTGTAATTTTCACTCTCATGGCTGGAAACATTCTCCTAGAAAAAGAAAAATAGAAATAAGGAATAAAATCATAAGGAAGCTGAGGAGGCTCCTGTGACATGGGAAGCATGCTACTTTAAATAGTACAATTCCTGATTTGACTTCTCTGAGTTCGATCTGGTAGTAAGGACTATGCAGGCATCAGCACAAATCTTCTGTTTTTTTCCCACTTAAAAAGAGGAATAACTGGTTAACAACCTGTGGATAACAATAAAACACTCCCAAACAAGTATTCTGTTTGTTCTAGACTCCTAGCAGACAGTTTTTCCCCCACAAATCGTCCTTACAGTGAGATTTTCTTTTTTTTCAACACCCAAGTGGACAGTATACGTTACACTTGACCTTTGTAGTTGAATTATTTTAGGAATGAGATGCTGTGGGATTTTGTTATTATAATGAAATCCTCCCAACATTTGTCTGTCTCAAAGTATTACCACTGGACACTGGCTGGAGGGAAAATAAAATGATTACATTTATATAATGTCTCCAAACATCTCTAAAGAGCAGCATCAAAAGGATGCAACCATAACTTTTTTTTTCCACTACAAGCCATATACAGGAAGTGGTCATGGGTCAACATTCTGCCTAGCTACAACTCTGCTTTTTCCAAGCCGCTCCCTCTAAAACTGCATGTTTATATGTTCCAAGCTGCTTCTTCTAAAACTGCAACCCAGTATATGTATACATGGACATTATAGCCCATGGATGGTTTGCTTATGAAATACCTTGTAAAAGATTACCCCAGACCATACAACAAGCTTATCTCTAACATAATTATAGAGAACGCAGCTGATTCCACTGCTTTCTCTAAGATTTAAATGTAATTTCAAAGTTTGTAACATATGCTGTTTTCCTGTGCATGTAACAGCAACTCAAATTTCTTCAACATACCTATCCTCCCTGGAACTATCACAGTGGCCTCCAGCAGTACTGCTGGAGTATTAAAAGTAGAAAATGGAAAAGGTGGAGACAAACAATAGCCATTTAGCGACACATTTAGGTGGAATTTTGGTTAAGTTCCTAGGCTCTTCATTTCCTGTCAGCTGCCTCTTTGCCCACAGAGGCACCTACACAATAGGAAAACCCCAGCCTTAAAGGTTTAGATGGAATTCAGGCCATTTCCATTTTGCTGTATCAATAAACACTATTAATAAACTGATTATCTAGGAAGGTGTCAGCTAGGTTTTCAAACAATAGTTACAGACATGAGGCCTCTCTTTGTAGGGAACATGTGATGACATTGTGTATAGTTTAGTAGAGGGTTTTATGTCATCAACGGTTTGGGAGGATTATTCATACGATTGCTTTATCACTCAGCAGAAGAAAAGTCTTGCTAGACACGTATTGGAAGTCCATGTGCATACACACAGTTCCTTGTTAGGGAAAATATGATATGAAATATGTTTTGTAACAACCTGTTCAGAGGAGTAGTAACACAGCAATACCCTTAAAATATCTTTTTTTTCTCAGTCTACCAAAGCTCTAACCCTCAAAATTCTTAGGATTCCCAGGCTGGCCCTGCTCTGAGTAAAGGCATGAACAAGAAGACCTCCAGTGGCCCTTTTCAACATAAAGTTATTCTAAGTTCACCTTTAGAGAGCGAAATTCCCAATTAGGGAGAAGAAATAAATAGCTACCTGGCAGGTTATTCCAAAACACAGCAATAATTTCTTGAAACTGCTCAGAAGCTGGAAATATTCCTTGTACAGACAGGTCAGTGAACAGAAGTCAAATAAGAATTTAAAGGACTGATATGATTCATGATGCAGTTTTCACAACTATACCATGTAATAATATACATAAAGTTTAAATTGGGTTAAGTTTGATTAAATATGATACCTAAAGACAAACCCTGAAATTAAGAGTGTGTCAAGCTGTGAGCAATTTCAATAATACCCAAATAGCATGGTTCTATTTACAGTAACTAAGAGATTAGTCACCTCCCAGAGTCATAAAATATCTGAATAAGAAACATCACAAAATACCCAAAGGTTCGAGGATTAATTGTGCACAGTGTTTATAATGTACATGAGTTTACGGAGTACCCTGTTATCAGAGGTATTTTATAACTTATACTTCCTTGCCTTCAAGACTTGTGCCAGATGTATATTTATTTATTAAAATAATCTGTGAGGAATGGAGGTGAGGGACACTAGGGAAGGGAAAACAGGAACACCTTATTTCTTTCTGCTGCATGGGATTATGTAGAAAAGTGTCCTTTGAGAGGAAAGACTGAAAGAGGGTTTGGGAGTATTATAGTGTTTGTTTTTTACGAGGGAAAGAGTGCTCAACTGATCTTCTCAACTGCTCTACACAAAGGTGCATTCATTTTTTTTGTAAACTGAAAGAGGCATATCTGGTCCACTGGGACAGGACTGCAGAGCAGCAGTTTGGTAGCCTCCCAGCCCTCATTCTGAGAAGTCTTCTCCCTAGGTACCAACAGAATTTTGCAATAAAATCACTGTTGCAGTCTCTCACTGAAGAGCATACTGCAGTCCTTCTTTCCCTTTTTGGAAAAATATGAGATTGATATGAGTTTTGGAAATTTCAAAAATACGGAAATAGCTCAATCTCATAGTTCCTCACAGTTCTAGAGGCAAAGTGACTCCAATAAAAACATCATTTAGCCCACCAGAAGGCACAGAAGAGACAGGAGAAGACAAGATTATCTTTTCAACTCATAACTGGTTTTATGAAATTTCCACCTACATTACTATAGAGTCTGGCCTCAGAACACAGGTTGGAGCTATTCTTCAGTATCAATATGATAAATATGATATGAGTCGTGATCATTTCTCTTATAGTTGAGAAGAAAGCTAAGATTTCTTATGGATAGAATCTCAGTCCCCATGAAAGTATTGTTTGTATTTGTGTGATGAGTCACATTTTCTATGATCATCTCCATAAATAATAGGCAGTATTTTCCTTACAGAGCAGGACCTCTTCCAGTGTATGTCCAGCAATAAATGCTCATTACTTTGAATGATACTTCTGTACAACAGCTAAATAACCATTACCCCTCCAGCTGAAGAGCATACAGTGGCCCTTCAGGAATCTAATCTATGGGACACGTCATATATCATGCATCCACTATGGAAAAAAAGGATGCCAGACTCAACTGTCATCCATCTCACCCATAACAGCACATCTTCTATGAAGGAAGAATGTTTAATTAGAGAGATTAATAGTCAGAGAGGTTACCCATTTAACTCTTTAATAAGCAGATATATCAGATAAGCAAATGCCCATATCTTCATTGCATTTTACAATGGCTGACCCCAAAGCATAGTGAGGACAAATCCTCTTCAATACTGTCAGTATCGCTTCAAAGGTATCATCAAAAAGAAAAAAAAAGTTGTTAGATAAATATGTTTTCTATGGGAAGCCCTTGACTATTACGATTGAGGTAATGATAAAGATCTCCTTTCAGGGAGAAAGAATATGATTTAGGCTTGTAAAAATATACAATTTGCTCTGTACATTACATTGCTGTATTGTAGTCTTTTTTTTTTAAATGAAAACATCATCAAGGAAGGACCTTTCAAAGGCATTTGAGAGTGCTGATAATAGCATTACAGAAAAAAAATTCTAATAGTGAATTATTCCTTTAAATTCTTACAGATTTCCCTATGTCTGTTCCCTGTTGAATGCATCGGCATTGAGCTATTTAAAATAGAGTTATGTTCCCTTATCTTTCTCAGCATGAGCTGTTAAACACTTCTGACAGGTACCTGAAATAGGAACTGTGATATTTCACTGGAAAATGTGGGCAAAACAAGATTTTTGCTAAAGCAACAACAAATTCATGAGAATAACAATAAAAAAAAATGAAATCCCAATTTTTTGAACCAAAACCTAAGAATATCAAAACAAAATATTTAATTTGGGGCTAGAATGGAGCAAAGAGAAGGTTTTTAGGCTGGGAAAATGAATCTGAGTTTTTTATTTTAGGATGCTTCTTCACCAGTTTGGTCTCATTTTCCTGTGGCACGGTGCTTCAATGACATTGTAATCCAGCTGCATTATGTTCCCACAGTCTCCTTTCTGGAAGGAACAAAGTACAACTCACACTAATCATTAGTCAGCTTCCTGATATTATTATGCAATTAGGAAAATGTATCTACTATTGTTATGATTATATGCAATGTGGAAGGACCTACTTATCAAACAGAAGGGCAACATGAATGGCAATTCCAGAAACTATTGCCAATGTAAAGCTTTTTAATTCATATATTCCAGAAAAATAGATTGTTTTGGATGTGTGCATCAGTTTTACCAAATAGAAACTTTTCATTTTTTCACTTGATAAAAAATATTTCTTTATGTTATCATCCCCCCCCAGAATAGTTTAACATCTTTTTTTCATTAGTCCCAACTTCTCCAGAACCTCTGCCATAGCTCTCAAGGTTTAGTGAGAAGGTAAACAGTTTGTAAAACTGCCATAGCATTGATGTTGTAACTTGTTGAGTGACCTTTTTCTAAAAAGTCTGTGGTCACTCTATGGCTTTTTAAGTTTCCAAGACGGACAGTTACTTCATTCAGAAATGCATGACTGCTGAGATTATCACTATATTATGCCACTAAGTTTTGAGCATTTGTTGTGTACTAGTTTTAGTGAGCTTAGAGATATTTGTACACCTGTTAAATTTATATATTCCATTTATTGTCAGAGAATTAACTGAAATTAATCCGACAGTTAAATGTATCTTTTTTTGTTTTCAAAGACAGCATGGATCATGCTCCAGGAAAATAAACTTGGTTCTTCCTGTATCATAGTTCTTGAAGCTAGACAAATCGTTTCATGTGAATTGTCCATAATAACCATTTTCTCGATCTCTAAGGATAAAAGTAATATTTCAATTACTGTGACTCTTTCATTTGAGACATAATGGCATTTACAGCAGCCTCTTCTGTACTGATGAAATATGCTTGCAGTGTTGATGAGACTGTACAGCTCAACCCAAAAGACAATCTCTTTCTTATTATCTCCTTCAGGAATCATTTGAGTTGTTGTCCAAGATAGCTTTCCTCAAATTACCCGAACTTCATGGTTAGAGAACAACGGTGACCACTAAGAATATACAACAACAGTTCTTAGTGAACACTAAGAATATACAAAAACAGTCCAGCTTTACTAGTAGACTCTAAGAGCACAGACATGAAACAAAAGTATAAACAAGAAAAGCTGTCGATTTTGGATAAAACTTTGGAAAAGCTCCCATTCATATTTCTGAAAAAAGGTAAAATGTTTCCTGTGATAGGCAAATGGATCTGTTTGGCTTAATCAGCTCTGTCCATGGTACTGATTTCTCTTTAGATTTATTAGAATTCAAATATCATTAAGTGAATATGGAAAATGTTATGTTAATGCAAACATATCTAAACATCTGGGATTCTTTATAGCTTGAAGGACTGAAAAATATACAGATAGTTTCAAGATGTGTTTTAAATCTCAGCCTTCTAGCTATTGCTTTGATAGTAGACTAATAATGGAAATCTACTAACCTATAGTTATCAGGGTGGTGGAGTGAGTTTTTCTTTTTTAGAACTACTGGACTATTATTGCCTCTCCCTAACAACAACTGACATGGAATCAATTCAATAGCATTGGGAAACATTAAGCCTGCACAGTTTTGATAGAGGAAGTCATCAGCATTATATCCATCTAGATTTGCAGGAAGACATAATTTTGGCACAGAGGTGAGCTTGAATTTGGTTAGATATGAGATTAAACAAAACAGTTCATGAAGTGCTAGGGGAGCTTGAAAGGAAACTCCCCAAGTTCATTCCTAAGATCATAACTCTTCTTAAATTCTGTGCAGCCAGCAACATAATGTTCATTTCCTGATTATTTGCTCAAAGGAAGGACCATCCTTAACTACTTCCTGCATCTGCCATTTCTCCTTTGGAGTTACTGATTCAAAATTGAACCATCTGAAAGCCTATTACTTTTTCCCATATATATATTCTTTAGGTTTATCAAAAGAATTTCTTTATTCTTCAAAAGATTTTGATTTAGTTCTTTTCTTTTTTTCTTTTAAACTAGACAAAAATTTAAGAGATATCTTACCTGCCTGCTTTAGTGATAATCATCTCTGTCCCAATATCATGGAATCTTTTCCAGAGGTCAGCACATTGCAACTCTACCTGGATCTCTTCCATGGATGAAGGAGGAGGAGGTTGAGGGCCTGAGCCACCAGATGTAAGGTCAGAGTGGGAGCCAAATGAGCAGGAAGTCCTTTCTGCCAGTACCTCTGTGTCTGATCCAGTACTCTGCTCTGAGTCTGCAAGGCAAACACACTAGGTTAGACACTTCAGTTCTACCTAATGAGAGTTAGGGGAAAAGAAAGCCAGCAAGAAGAGTTCTAAAGAATGGTACTGTGGCTTTTTGTTATATATATATTTTATGGTTTGTTGTAATTTATGACCTTATGTGGGGCTTTGGAAACCACCATGACATCTGGCATTTCTGGTAAAGCTTTAGAAATGACTGAAAAAAAAGATTCTCAAAATAAAATATAAAGAGTAACAAACATCACCACAATGCCTGGAATGGAACATAAAATGCAAATGAAAAAAATAGAAATGGAAAAAAAAATTAAATCCATATCTTCAATACAAGATTAGATGGGCTCACTGGAAAGCTACATTCCATTTAATTGAACATCTCTCACACTATTATTGAAAAGGTGGCTATTTTTTTTTCCTTTTAATATCCTTGTCATCAAAAATAATGAGCATTTTTTATTTCACTATTTGGCAGAACTGCTTTGGAAGTATGTTTTATTTGTTCCTATAATATCTTTTTTGAAAAAATGAAATTTCCTCAGAAAATGATCATGCAGCTTTTAGTGAGGAATATGCTCTAGGCTACTGAAGGACAAAAGGAGGAGATGGTAAACATATGGAATATGTTACCAAGGAAAGCAATTGAAGCAAACTTCATAAAAGACCATATGAGACAACCGTTTCTCTTTATGGTGGTGAAGAGTAACACTTGCACAGAAAATAAGAAAAAAAAAGGTGAGTTTGAACTAGATTAAAAGTTCAGCATGACACATCAAGCCGGATGATTGTTGCTTTTTGCCAAAAATATCTCATGTACTTCTTGGGAAGATATGACACATTTAAGACTCTTGCTCATATGGTAGGGTTAAATTGGAATTTTGCTAAATACCTATGTTACCAGAACACATACCAATTCTGCATCAAAATAATCCACAATGCATTCTGCAAAGCATTGTCTTCGTCTTTCAAATCTGGTTTATAACAAATTGACATTGGTATTAAGTAAATGTGACAGCAATAAATTGATGTAGAACATTCAGTAAGAGGAATTAAGAAGAGCTCTGTCGATTTGAAAGACAGTACAAAAATAACACATTGGAATGTACTGGTTGACAACAAGTTAACCATGAGGCAGCAGTGTGCCTGATCCTGGCCTGCATCAGGAGGATGCTGCCAGCAGGTCGAGGGAGGCAATCCCGTCCCTCTCCTCAGCTCTGCTGAGGCCGCACCTAGAGCACTGTGTGCAGTTCTGGACTCCCCAATATAAGAGGGACGTGGAGCTTCTAGAGAGGGTCCAGCGGAGAGCAACAAAGATGATTAAGGGACTGGAACATCTCTAGTGCCAGGAGACACTGAGTGAGTTGGGCTTGTTTTCTCTGGAGAAGAGAAGGCTGAGAGGGGATCTGATTAATATGTATAAGTACATTAAGTGGGAGTGTAGGGAGGAAGGACCCAAGCTTTTCTCAGTGGTGGCCAGCGATAGGACAACGGGTAATGGGTGCAAACAGCAACACAGGAAATTCCATCTCCATTTGAGGAGGAACTTTTTTACTGTGAGGGTGACAGAGCCCTGAAATAGGCTGCCAAGGGAGGTTGTGGAGTCTCCTTCTCTGGAGGACTTTAAAATCCACCGTGTCCTGTGCTCTAGGTGTCCCTGCTTGAGAAGGAAGTTTGGACTAGATGATCTCTAGAGGTTCTTTCCGACCTTAACATTCTCTGATTCTGTGTACTCACTGATCACTTAAATACAGGCTTCCAAACAAAGAGACAAAACAGCTATTTATATACATTACCTGCCCTTTACAAGAAACAACAATAACAACAAAAATGGACCTCTCTATCTTCAGGACAAAATTAGGGAAACAAAATGTAGTAGTCTGTGTTAAAATGTGGTGAAATCATTCCAGCTATTTCTCCTTCCACACCAGACAAGTGTCACAGACTCTTTAGTAAATGTGAGATTGTGTGAGCTAGGTCTGAGATTTACATATTTTCTGAGATACACACAGAATCACAGAATGGCTGAGGTTAGAAAGGACCTCTAAAGAGCATCTAGTCCAACCCCTCCGCTTAAGCAGGGACACCTAGGACATGTTGCACAAGATTACGTCCAGTTGGATTTTGAGTATCTCCAAAGAAGACACAAAACCTCTCCGGACAGCCTGTTCCAGAAGTTCTTCCGCATATGGACATGAAATTTTCAGTGCTTCAGTTTGTACCCATTAGCACTTGTCCTGTCGCTGGCCACCATCAAGAAGAGTTTGACCCCATCCTCTTTACGTCCTCCCCTCAGGCACTCACGCATTTGTAAATGTAGATAAGATCCTCTCTCAATCTTTCCTTCTTTAGGCTTTCCTCATAAGATAGATGTTAATCTTACATTAATCTAGTCTGTTAATCACCTTTGTAGCTCTCTGCTGGACCCTCTCTAGAGGTTCCTTCTGTACTGGGGAACCCAGAACTGCACACAACAATGTCTCCAACAACATCTTACTCACCAGTGCAGAAGGTGCTGGTTCAGAAAGGACAGAGGGTAAAGAGTGCCCATCTGCTGAACAGCCAGTTCCATCTCCTGCCACAAAGAAATATTTCTCGAACCGCAGTAGCAACATTGACATAAAACACTTGTCTGATAGCATATAAGAAACTTTTAGACCTAGAGGGGGATCAGGAAGACTTTATTGTCTAGAAGAGATAATAAACTTTCAATTTCAATAAACTTCTCCAACGATTCAGCCCTGTACACTTCAGAAATTCTGTAATAAGGTATAGAGGCTTTGTCTGTATTGTTCTCAATCCAGTTTTGAGTAGCTGGTCTTTTACATCTCTCACTGTTGTTCAAGTCAGCAAGAGAAGGTTGCTACAGGGAGAAAATACTCCTGACAAATGTAATATCCTAGACACAACCTGACTCAAGAAGATATGATATGGCTTGCTGGGAATCTGTAACCACAACAGAGAGTCTGGGAGTACAAGGGCTGAGGCATTTGCTGCCTACATTGGATGCAGTGATTCAAGAACAAAGTGATGCTTTGCTGCTTCCTCTAATTCAAACGATTCTTCTTGAATTGGTTAGAGAGTGTGAGCTAGGATATGGACTATTTCACTTATGACACCTATTTTCTGACTGGCATTGACTCACTCTATCCCTTAAGAAAAAAAATGAAAAAAAAGACTATATTTCACAAAGCAATGTAAGACCTTTTCACATGTTTACCCTTATGCTGAATTAAAAGGCTTGTATACTCTTGGTAATTATAAGAAGGTGAAGGTAAACTAGAGTGGAGTATCTGAAGAAACTGGATCTGGAAAAACACTCTTTTTGAGTCCTTCTCCCCAACTGAGGTACACAAACATAGATTTTCATCTAGAAAAAAATTGTTTTAAGATACAGCACCTATGCTTGGTTCAGACACTCGGGGAATCTACGGTTACATCCCCTGAAGCTACATAGTAAATGGTCAACAGATGGCACTTGTCTGGATATCCTTCCTGCATTTCTTGGACAGCCTTTACCTCTATGGGTGTGGTAGACTTTTGGGGTTCCCTGGAAACTGACTGGAATTGCATGCTACAGAAACTTAGAGATTACAGGTTTAAGTTCCGTCCATTCCAGTGGCTGATGCCACTCCATTGACTTTTTTTCATTGACAGTGACGGAAGTGGAGGAAGCGCCACATCCTTGGATAAAATTTGGCGTAAATCTCAATTACCAAAAGGAATTCAACAGTAACTAATTATTTATATGCTGTTATCTACCCAGTTATGCAGTATCGCACAAGAGAGAAAAAAAAGTCATTGTTCAAGGGATTATTATTTAGTGCCTTGAAATGTGATCTATAATTACCTCAGATTAGTGCTCAGAACAGCAAGATCCTCTCCTTCCTCCAACTTTGGAGATGGCAGAGGAAGGCTCACTAGTGTTGCTGCTCTTAGTCCCTTCTCAGTCTGCAGAGATGGATTCTTGTATTTTCCTTAGTCTTTCTCCAAGCTAAGTCCCCCTGATTAGTGTCCTCTACTTCAATCCCCTGACTTCGTTCCAGATCCAGAAAATCTAGAAGTTGAGTGTATCTGGCATAAGAAAAGCTCTTATGATATCAACTTCTGAGCTAGAGTTCTCTACATATGTAAGGATTCTGGAATAATCAAGAGACAGAAGTCAATATTCTAAGTAACATAAGTAGGGTTCAGAGTGAATGCAGTAGGCAGTAATGGATAGCGGAGGCTGGAATCTAAAGCAGTTCAAACTGCCCTGCCGCACTTAGATGCTCACAATGAAAAAAGATGAGAAGATCTGAGTTTACTTCTCATTTTCAGAACCTGTAAGTTTGGTTTTCTTCATGTGCCAGCTTCAATAGCAAGCAACTCCACTAAATGCAAAGATGTGGTTTTCTCCCTGTGTTGCTGTAAACAGAGAAGAATTAAGGAATAGTTTCTGAATAGAATAGGCCTGTGACTGTCCTTAAATTTGGATTATGTAGGTGTCTGACTGAAAGATCAACAAAAGAATCTTCTTTTCAAGGAAGAGGAACTTCCTACAGCTTCTTTTAGCTCCAAAGGGACAGATTAAGTTTCCTTGCATCTCCTTAAATAGATACCTTATACAAAATTCACATGCTGCATTCAACATTCAACTGTGGTGAAAAGAAGGAATCCACAGAATCCACACAATGATTTCATTTCAAATTTAGGAGATTTTATATGACTACTACCATAGGAAGGCTAGTTCACTGGTGTCATTTATAACATTTAGGAGTAGGTTGTAATCTGTGCAGTTTGCTGCATACATTAGGCAAATGATATTGGAAACAGTCCAATTTTTCTTTCCTTTCGAGGAAGAAAATAATCTTTGAGAAAGTATACCCCAAACTCAAGCTCTCCCATTGCTAGCAATCAGTAAAACTGGAAGTGTATGTAAACTGATGTTTCAAAAGTCACAGTACACCGCCAGCTTTCACTTGAGACATTAAGTCAAAATGTTGCTCATTGCTTTCATGGATAACCTTCTAATCTCACACGCTTTTCTCTGTATGTTTCTTTCACTCTCGTGTCTGTTCAAGAAACAGACCTTTCTGTTGCTTTCTATTGCTCTGTAGGTGTTGAGATTAAAATCTCCAGACCTACTGCTTACTACACACTTTGTTTGCATCACTATTCCATTACTGTTTTCTCCTTTTTGCAAATATCTTCTAAAATCATCCTGCTCTAGATTGTTCCTAATTTTCTTTTTCTTCTCTGGTTTTCAACATTTTTTCTGATGTTCTGTGAAGGACTATGCAGTCAAAAGAAAATACAGATTTTTTTCTTTGTGAAGAAGGACTTTCTGACTACAGAGGGATACTAAAATTCAACCCAACACTCTCTCAAAGAGTGAGAATAAGACAGTCTCCCAAAAGAAGATAGTAATTCTTACAGGAGAAAAATGATTTAAGAGTTGTCCTTTGTTATAGGTATCTTGATGGACCAGCAGGCAGATCAAGTATTTTTGATCATTGGAATTGGCCTAACATGCCAAAATGCTAGTCTAGTTAGATGGCTTCTTATTATTTAAGGATCTTCTTAACACACTTGCCACATACCCAGCTATTGCAGTCTAAAAATGGGCTTGAGATATAACAAAAAAAATTCTCAGCACTTATAGCAATCTTTGAGCCTACCAACAAGATCAAGCTGACCCTTTTGGAGCCCCCAGGGGTGTACTGGGGAGCACCATGTTTGGGGGCATCTGGCTGAGATTACAGAGAATAAACTACTTTTATTTGGGGGGGAATGAGGGAGGATTTTTTTTAGGAGTCGGGGATTAGGTGCTACTTTAAAGTTTAGTAGTAGTCTTCTTGACTACTCCCTATCTCTATTCCTAGATTCCTATTATGTCCAGATTTCCCTGAGAGTCAAAAATTTTGATCCACAGATTTCCAGGCTTTCAGTTGACATATCTGAAGGAAAATATTCTCACAAGCAAGGCAACTCTGAGGTGATGATTCCCACCAAAGGCCCCAAGACAGTACACAAGGGCCCCAAGATATGATACAAGACCAATATCCCCAACTTGCTTCTTGCACTAATACTATGTGTCCTACAGTCACGGTCCTTTCATATACAACAGCAATCGGCTATTGCCTGCTTTATTTCTACCGGTCAGCTTAGAAAGTTGAAGAGTTCAGAAGAGTTCAGTTTAGTCCTGGGCTACATCATGCAGCTCCTACAAAGAATAGGTGTGATACTCCAAACCGTCAAAGAATGTAAAATGCAGTAATGAGAATAATGACAAAAATCTTATATATATAAAGCACCACTTACCCAGAGAAGATCAAAGCACTTTTCAAGACTTTTTCTCTCTTCCTATCTCTTTTTTTTTGCATTGTATGTGTAGCTATCTAATGTAGCTTCTATCGAAAGTATTTTATCTTGTGTGGAATGTGGCAGCTGTTAAACACTGTTAAGGTATTTTTTCTTTTACTTTATTTTGCTTTCAAGTTTCATGAGCATTTTGTGCATCAGGTGGTCCTTCCCTCTCTCCTACACTTGATTTGCTGGCAGTCAGCATCTACAGACTACAAAAATGGTGCGAAAACCTAGACATGAACAAGCAGAAAATATGCTGGGGAGATTACTTCTTTTTTTCAGTCAACTCAGCTGTAATAATCACAGAGAAGACTCCCGGCCTTTGCTGCCAAAACTGGACAGATCTTGCAGTTCTTAGATTTCTGGTTTTCAGGCTGGCTAATGCCACCAACAAGAACAATAGCATGAAAATAAAAGAACCTCATATACAAAATGTTACATCCCCAGGAAACTGAAGGAGCAGAAACTGACTGAATTGGAACAATCCAGATTAGTGGAAGTTTATTTGAGAGCAGTGCGATGGCTGCTAATGCAACTACTCCAGATATGCGAATGGGGTTTCATCAATAACTTAAATTTGGACAGAAGATAAAACAAAGTCCTCTGACTTCAGAATTTCACAGGAAGTCCTACAATGTCAAAGGTGGCAGGAAAAGCAAAAGCTAAGCAGGTTGGAGTTCAGCAAAAAGAGACATTTAACTTAACAGGGCTGCAATTTACCCAGCTGATAAGTCAATTGCCCTTGCTGCAGGCAAAGGCATCTGAACATTCCCATTTAATTTTAGTTGTATGCACATTGTACAAACAATAAAAAAAGTAATTCTGCAGATGTTATGTATTACCTTGTCTCTAGTTTTCATTCATTTGCTTACCCTACTGTATTAACTGTACTTTCTTCAAGCATTAGTCTCATTATCAACTATAAGTAGCAAGAATGCATATTATGTTTATTATTGATAATATCTTTAATATATTAATGTTTCAAGTTGCAACTACTTGCTGAACCTTAAACCTGTCCAAACCCAGAACTTCATTAACAGCAATGCTACATTACAATATCTGACGGCCTCAAGAGACACTCAGATGCTCAATTTCCAGTCTAAGACATATTTATACAATGAAACCAAGACAAAACAGCATTAATATGAATAAGATTCAAACAGATAAAACTGGAAGAGAGAATTATGGTCCCAGTTTATAGATGGTAAACTGCAATATAGACAAATGAAGTGATCACAAGCTAAGTCTGTGAAAGAATTAGGCTGATTAAAGCCTAATTAAAGCCACAAATTAAAAGGTGCTTTTTATAAGATCACTTGAAACAGCAGAGCTTGTGAAATACACCCAAAATAGTGATTACCCTTCTTAACAATATTAAAACACAGTCTAGGTTCTAAAGTGTATGGTGTGGAATGATTACACATATTTATATGGCAAACATGAGAAGTAGTAGCACAAAAAAGAAAGCTTGAAGACAAAAGAAAAAAAAAAAGTAGCTTTAGCTCTAAATGCAAGTCTTGCATCAATTTGACTGTTGACTGTTCAGTGCCAAGAACTGACTGTCTCTTCCCTGGCTTATTCCATATAAGTCTTAGCAAAGGGACACAAGACCCAAAAGTCCTGATTCACTGATATACTCCAGCTGCTCTGCTCCCCTCCAGCAATGTAAAACAGCTGTAAACCTGGTTTAACTAGCAAGTTATATTTAGTTTATGGCTTTTCAGTATTGGCAAAGAGATACAAAGCACACAAAGCTTATTAGCATATTTAGTCCTTGGAGGTAATCCCTCAAAAGCTGTAGCTATTACAGACAGGGAAAAGAATATCAGTCTGGGTTAAAATATACATGAACAAAATGAGTTAGTTTCCTTTATCTCAATACTTTTTAAAAAGACAATAGATAATAGATTAAAAATGACTTTAAAGTTTAACTCTGACATATTCTGGACTAATGTCCAGATATTCAAGAGCCCATCTCCAGTTTCAAACTGCATCATCTAAAAATGGAGATGCTGGCTGTCGGGCTCTGAAGTCATCCTTGGCAGATACAAAGTCTTATTACAAATTCTCATTGTAGAAGCATAAGATAGGTGACCAAGACTGTTTTGAATAGTGTCACAGTACAGGCTTTATTCATAGCCTCTATTTCTACCCAGTCCAACTAAATTCTCTCAGAAAAACTGCCCATGATGCTTCAAACTATCCATCACAACCAAAAATATCCCATTGTACCAAAGTTAGTCAAAAGTCTATTATATAAGCTCCTATCTCTGCATTTATGTAGCTTTTTGCCTAGAGGTATTTTATAAGCATAGCTTTTCTCCCAAAAAGGCTTTTGGCAATCATTTTTTGTAACAAACCCCAGTGAAGCAAGAAATCTTGGATTTTACATTTAATGTGGCAGAGTATCATTGACTCAGAGGAAACAAAAAATATAGCTTGAATCTTCACTATCTATCTCAGAATAGTTTTGAGGAAAATATGATATACTATTTCAGTATAGAAAAACAAGAGATTCCTTAAAGTCTCTTTGGGGTACTTCTCCAGCTATCACTCAGCATTATCTTCTGATAAGAAATCAGCTGCACACATTTGCTCAGTAGCAAATTTTTAGAAAGTCCTTACCTAAAATGGAAAAGGAAGTAAAGAAAAGCATGTTAAAATAAATATTTACTTAAATGAGCAGATTAAAACAATAGCATCAAACTAAATAAAATACAGAAAAACTGAGAGAATGGTAGCTTTACAAAATATGAGAAGTACTAGGAAGAAATTAGAATGTTAAAAGAAGAGGAAAGTGACACTGACGACGACTTTAATCTGGCCAAAATCCTGAATTGTAAAGACTTGCAAAAAACAGAGAATTTGTTTGAACAATGTCCAAGAGTCTGTGTAAAATTAAAGAGCGGAAACAAATTTGGAAGTTAGGGAAAACTTTAAAAAATAGAGGAAAAGGGAACAGACCCTTCCTTGGTCCAAACATGCACAAACCCTGGCTCAATCTTTTTCTGAATTCTGTGTCTTAGACTTCTTTCTACTAACCAGAAAAAAAATGTAAAAAGAGAATAAAAGTATTTATCTTGGGGCACTATTAGCACATAGGATCCATGCTGAATATTCTCTCAGAGATCAATTTTAAATTCCAGAGGAATTTAAAAGGAAAATCATATAAAGTCCACATAATATGAGTAAGTTTACCCTGAGTAAGTTTGCAGACGACACCAAGCTGAGTGGAGTGGCCGACACTCCGGAGGGCTGTGCTGCCATGCAGAGGGACGTGGACAGGCTGGAGAGTTGGGCAGAGAGGAACCTCATGAGATTCAACCAAGACAATTGCAGAGTCCTGCACCTGAGGAGGAATAACCCCAGACACCAGTACAGATTAGGGGTCGACCTGCTGGAAAGCAGCTCCGCAGAGAGGGATCTGGGAGTCCTGGTTGACACCAAGTTAACCATGAGTCAGCAGTGTGCCCTCGTGGCCAAGAAGGC
>JAUBOD010000142.1:593004-605087 GCA_032353885.1 Nothura maculosa
CCTGCTGGAGCGGGAAGGTTGGACTAGATGATCTCTAGAGGTCCCTTCCAACCTTGAAGATTCTGTGATTCTGTAATATTATCATCCTTTTGTAGGCACACAGTTCAAACAAACAAAGACTAACAGCCTAAATACTTGCCATATATATAAGATAATAAGATAATATATAAAATATTTGATGTCCTACCAATCCAAGAGAAACACCTTATGTATGTTTCCCTATACCACCTTAGTTATCATGCCAGCACTATCAGGGAGCCAGCTGGCAGCTTAATAATGAAAAATGTCTAATATTTTCCTGAAAATTACTGAGCTTTTGGCACTGCTGGCAAGGGAGTTCCATTGGGTAACTATGCATAAGGAAAACATTCCTTTCTTTACCTAAAACTGTTCATCTTTGTTTAAATGTCCATTTGCTGCTTTGATGCAACAAGATGAACAACGTACTTATCACTTGTGTATCCCTTCTAAACAAAGCAATTATAAAGGAACTCATTAGGAAATATACATGGGAACAGTTTTATGAGAAAATTTAGAACTAAGCTGAAAATTTGATTTTTTTTGTATTTTGCTCATCATGTCTGATTTTCTATAAGGAAGAAAAAAAATCATTCAGCTGATTCTACTTAATATATCTGAATTTCGGGGCTTATAAATCCGATAAATCATTAAACTAGACTTTTTTAATCTACATCCTGTTTTATCCAGACTGTTGTTTGGACAGCTATGCTCCATCTTTCTTTTCTGAACCAGATTTGTTGGAACACCATGTTCCCTAATGAAACTCTTATTGTCCTCTATCTATGCTTCTTGACCATAATCAATACCCTTTCAGACTTTATTCGTAACAAAGCTCTTCTGTATCTCAGATAATTTTCACTACCTTTCTCAACCTGTTCTATTTTTACTACAAACGTACAACACATATACACAAATACAGCTATGAGATTGGACTCTTAAAAATTTCTTTAGCTTTTAAATAAGGGTCCACCACTGTCCAATCTAGCAAAAAAATGGTATT
This sequence comes from Nothura maculosa, assembly GCA_032353885.1. Taxonomy (NCBI): domain Eukaryota; kingdom Metazoa; phylum Chordata; class Aves; order Tinamiformes; family Tinamidae; genus Nothura; species Nothura maculosa. The sequence goes on from JAUBOD010000142.1 coordinate 594,026, forward strand.
TTCCATAATACTTTCCACTCTGATACTTCCTCCAGCCTAAAATTCTGTTTGACATTTTGATCTCTTATGTATAGTGACCAGATGTTTCTACTAAACTATTCATAATGAGCCCAAGGTATTTTCCACAAACAATGAACATGTTATTCCTTTCATTTGTTTCACAGGTACCTATCTGGCATCCAAACTAGACAATTTTTCTACTTCTTTCTGCATAGAAAAGCCTTAACAGAGTGTTGATTCTTTGCATTCCCATTTTTCAAGACCTAGCAAAAATCATATAAAATTTCTTTTCAAAATATATGACAAGACAGGGAATGGAGTTGGTACAGTTACATGAGAGGTACGACTGTGACATGAGACAGAATAGTTTTTAGTAAGAGTAAGAATAAGGAACATAAGACTGAAAAGGATATATTAGGCCTTTGATCCAGCCTGTGCTATAAAAAGCAACATCACATTAAAATATAATAATAATTTGAAAGAATATATCAAAAGCACATGCCACGCCATAAATGGAATCTCCCCTTCAAACCAAATTTAACCAAGAAAATGCATCATCCAAATTTGAAATCAAGTAGTTATCTGAATAACTTTAAAATTATACAAGACCTTGCAAAAGTGAACAGAGCTTAGGGGAATAAAGATATCCACATGAAATTTTAAAGTTGTAATCCTGAAAGTTGCCAAAGTTCATGTTAAACTTCATGTCCAACTAGTAGTACCAGGCATTGGTGCTTATGAACATGTTAATAATTAAACCACTGCAGGGATGAGCCAAAAGACAGATGTAGGTAGCACATCAACAGCAACTGTAGTTAATAGAAGAGAGGAAAGGAGATGAAAGAGATGTAAGAGTAAAAGAGGATAGGTGAGTGGCCTTCCATGTTGTGTAATAATTCTATGCACCCTATGTGCAGAAATAATGCTTCCACAAGACCCAGGCTGTGGCTGCATTTGGCAAACAAGATGTAAGGAAACCTTGTGCCAGCAACTCCCCTTGCAAATGCAGCAGAGGAAGGAAGCTCCAAGTTGCTTTCATCCTCAACCAGATAACAAGATGAAGGGCAGGGAACAGAATAACAGAAGCTTCATGTCCATGCTTAGGATGCTAAGCAGTCCTACTGAGATCACATATAAGCTGTTCCCCCTACAGAGAGGCAGAGAGGCCAGAAATGAGATCATGTTCAACTCCTGACTCATCCCAACTTCATCTCATCAAGATTATGGAGGCAAAGGAAAGAAAGGAACTTAAACTTTGCTTCTTGCACTACTAAGAAACAAGACAGCAAGAAGAGATCAAGGATCATGACGCTTACACTCTTCCTCCTGGGAGGTAGTGCAAAAACACATTGCCCTTGCTCAAAGGGGATTCTCCCAGTCAAGTCTTCTGCAGGCAACTATCCTCCACAATATATAGGAGACAACATGGAGATAATAATGTACGTCTTTTGAGCTTTTCTGAAATAAAGATATTGAGAAATGGCAAGAGTTAAGAATAGAAAGAACTTTTTTTAGAGATTAAAAGGACAAATTTTCAGGAAAAACACTTTAAGGAAATAAATTCTCATGGCAATGCTCAGTTATATATGCTTACAATGCACAAAGAATAAAAGCATAGAACACCAAAATAGCAAAGTTATATCAATATTTAAAGAGGTTAAAATAATATTATATGTGTGCATCTATATTAGTGTTTCAATTCAGACCAGGAAAGTGCTTCTAAAGACAACTTCCTCATTATTTCCATTCACTAACTCTCAGTTCATATGATGGAGGGATCTTGATATGCTAGAAATTTGCTTCTTCCGGGTGAAACTAAACCAAAAGATGCATTCAGGAGCACTTGAGGCTTCAAATGTTAATATATGCATAGTCCACATAATCAAGTTATGGAAAGTAACCCTCCCCTAAAGTGAGATAGTCAGAAGAACAGATAGATGGGCACCAGGTCTTGAACATCAAACACCTCATCCTTCTGCTTTTCCTCTATCATCAGGATTCTTAATGGAGAACTGTCAGCCACTGATTTATGTGAAAGATTAATATTCTAAGATCCCAGAGGTGCTGTGTATTTCAATTGAGAATTAGTAGCCCACAGCTGATGTTTAAGACAGTTGAATGAGTCTCAATTCATATATTCTTTCTTTCTTTAAAATCCTTACTACTTGGATGGATATTTGTGGCTTGTCTTTTTCTCTGTTCTTTTACTTTCAAATTCACATCCTGACATGCTCTACCAACCACAGTCCCACACACCAAAATCTCTACATGCAATCACACACAAGGTTTCCTAGAAGTGCACACTAGTGTACATTGTTGACCTTCACTGAGCCACATTGATTTATGCCTGCCAGAATTATGGTGCTGAGTGTAATAACACCTATACTACACAGTTGTCATACATGCATATGTACTATAACTTGACCAACAGATGCACCAACATGTATACGCACGCATATTCCAACATATAAATATCACAAACTAACTGTAGTAACACCATGAACTCCATTTGTCTTTACAAACTTCACAAATACTATAGGATCCTAAAATTCTCGAGATTGGAAGGGACCTTTAAAGATCATCTAATTCAACTCTCCTGCACATGCAGGGTCAGCTAGAGCAAGTGGCACAGGATTGCATCCGAGTGGGTTTTGAAGATGTCCAGAGAAAGAGACTCCACAACCTTTCTTGGCAACCTATGCCAGAGCTCTGTCACCCTCACTATCAAGATATTTTTCCTTAAGTTCCTGCAGAACTTTTGATGCTTCAGTTTGTGGCCGTTTCCTCTAGTCTATTAGTGGCCACCACTGAAAGAACAGTGGTCAACAAACTCTTAAGTTAAAAAGTTATAAAATGTTGTCAGCAAACTCTAAGTTATAGCAAAATATACTGGAAAGCACACAGTCTGGCAGCACTAAAGTTAGGTAGATGGTCTCAGGCTTGCCTGATTCTCATTTCACTAATGTCAATACACAATAACCTACTAGCTTCTGTAATCTCAAGTAATATCATTTCTGAATGTTAAAGTAGGGGTAGTAATTTTCTGTGTGTATGAATATCCAGACATTTTAAAACATTCAGAATTAGAATATTTTATAACCCATTCTTCTAAAGTCTTTAAAATAATGTACTACACTTTGAAAGTTGCTTGCATATTTTTAGCTTATTGATTTTTTTCTGACTCTCATCTCTGAAAAGTTCTTTTTTTAAATAGGGAAAGAGTGGCTTGCTGTATCTTACTACAAATAATAATAAGAAAGGTAATTGTCCTGAATGTTCTTAGAACTTCTAGTTCAAAAATGATTGTGACATTGTTTTTGTGGAAAGGAAATCACAAATTTCTCAGAATTTTTCAATCTCTTTTACTGGTAGGAATACAAATACTCTAGATTTTTTGAAGTAGAAAAATAGCAAGATTTTCCATCACCATGAATTTCTGTATTAGGCTTTGAGTTTAAAATAAAGATGTTTCCAGGCATCAGGTGTGCAAGATCGTGATTATCTTGCAATATCAGCTCTGAATGATGTGGAGGTTTTTTTGCACTTACCTCACCAAGCTGTTAACTATGAAATCTAAATGCAATGATAATGATAATATCATCAAGCAATTCATTCATAAACAGATATCTAGATAAGGCATTTAAGTACCAGTCTCGTGGTGCCTTTTAAAAATCTCCATTCAACCTCACTGTTGTTCAGCATTGGAGCTTGCACACTAATAAACTATAATTGCACTTACATGTTTCCTTCAGAAAAAAACTATGGCATAGGAGAAAAGTGATAGTGTGCAATAGTATGAAGCATATGGCTTAGAACGTAAGAATAATTCATAAAAGTGGAAAGAGAAAGGTTATGAAACAGTAAGTCCACCCAAAGATGGTAAGAGAGGTTATGAAACACCGATTCACCAGGAATCCAAGTGTACGCCTGTGCTACCAGTGCTGTCCTACCACTGAATCCTACCAGAGGCTTGTCACCATTTACCATGTTACTCAAAACAGGTCTTAATGAATAAAATACGCAGATTTGTTTTATATTGATGTCCCCTCTCATCCTTCCCAGATACAACTGAAATTTTTTTCTAGTAGTCAACTCAAAGATCTAAGAGCAATGAGGTAAAAGAGAGTATTACCAATCAGAGGGTCCTCATGATGAGCAGAATACAAGTGCAGAAGCCCTTACTAAGTCTGTAAACAGTGTGTTTGATCATTTTATTTATTACCTCAGGTGTTTTCTCCATCTTCACACAGCCTCATTGTTGCTGTAATGCTGTTGCCTATGGCTCAGAATTTTCTTTTAGCCCTTCACATCCAACAGCATGCAGTGATCGAAGAGAAGCATTGAGCTAATATGAGATCCACCAGCTTTCAAGAGAGAAAGAGGAGGAAATAATAGTTTCAGAATAATGTACTTTCCTCCCTTCCTTTCAATCATACTTCTTTCACTTTCTTCTTGTATGGCAAATTTAATGTGAAAAGCAGCCCAAAGTCATCTCTAATACTGCTGAGCTTATCCATGTGGCTACAGGAGGAGGTAGCAATTTCCTTTCTTGGGGCAGCAGTGAAGCCCCACAGTGATCCTTCAAAGCAACTCAGTGACCCACCCCTTCCTGCATGGAGCCCAGCAAGGGCTGAGCAGCAGCTGGGCTGCTCCTCAGTAAAATGCATTACTGATGGCAGAAGAAGTGAGGAAGGGAAGGAAAGAAAGCAAGGCTAAAATAGCAGCTAAACATGCAGAGTAAACAAGCAGAGGGAAGAATCTGGGGATTAGGACAATTTACTGGAATTGACTTCTTGGTACCTAATACTGTAATGTTTAAAGGGAGGACCATTCCTCTAACCAGACCTCTGGAACAGCTAAGAAGTATTAAAATCCTTTATCTTATACTGCTTCATGAAAAACCTCACATATGAGGCAGAAGAAGAAAGGACAATAAATCAGGCTCATGTCCTAAACATGAAATCATTCTTTTTCTTCCTTTCCACGGTGTTTATCAGATAATTTGCCTACTGTTCTCATTCTGTTCAGACAAATCAGATCCTATTTTTCAACCTATTTCAACAATTTACTTGCCCACTTCCATTTCATGTCAGAGGAATATATCAACATTATAGTGAAATTTGGGACTGCTTCCGTAGGATTCACTTTGTTGTAGGCAACATTCAGAATCCTGTCTTAAATCCTGGTTCTGGGCTAAATCTTACAAGTCTTCATTGTAATACAAAACAAGTGAAGTAATAAAAAACAAGTGAAGATACTTGTGGAAAAGTGAATTAATGCACTTTGACTATATAGCTACAAATTCGTACTAGAAAATAGGGGCAAAAAGTTGTCACTCGTAACTAAGGAAAGGAAATCCCATATTATACCCCTACTTATCTGTGATTTTTTTCTGCAGCTTGAGTAAAACCCACACAATCCAACTTCATCAGATATTAAACACAAAGATATATAGCTAGTTTGCATTGTCTTATTTTACTGTAAAAATGTACCTTTCTTGCTGGAAAGATACAGCCAGAGAATAACAGTCACTTTTGGTTACTGGGTGGAATGAATGGAAAATGTGACATCATTAAGACATATTTCATCTAATCTCTATATCTTCTAAATCTATAGAGGCATCTCCTTGTGGATTTAAAGTCTGTTTGGGCTTTTGGGATATTCAGGTAGCAAGCATGACACAGTTGTTTGGGTTTTTTTTTTTTTCTTGAATAAAGGATTCCTTACATTAACTGACAGCTAAAACCATTCAGTAAGACACATAAGAGCAGAAAATCCATAGGAGCACAGAACTAGTGCGATTGTGCAGGGCACCGTTACTGCTGGGATGTCCCATGATGTCCCACACATCTTCATGCCTCTTTCCTGCACACATCTACCTTCATATGCCCAAAATTATGCCACTCATATCCTTCAAGAGCCATTTAGTATTCCCCTCCCTTAAAGGACAACAGGTGGCAGAGGGTTCCCCTTTGCAACCAAAGCCTGTCCTCCTCAAGGAAACCTAAGCCACAGGGGTCCCCTTCTTCAAAAATGATGTGACAAAGCAGATCCTCCTCCCCCTAGAGAGTAGCAGAGAGCAAAGTAGCATGGGACATAAGTAGCATGAGGCACCACGCTCCCTCTTCCACATTATGCTGCAGCAACTGGTCAGTTGCTCTCTACCTCTGAATGTGGCATCATGCCGTTCCCATGTTACCACACACCTAAACAAAATATATAGCAATAAATGTTATCAGCTAAACATAGAGAAAGAAAAGGGAAATATATACTGTAGAGCGCCACAGGACAGCTGCTCCTGCCATTCAGCAATAGTGTTGTTTATTTTCTGTTTTGCAAGGCTCTCCCCTCTTCATGAAACTGGTACCAACTCAAGCTTCAAAACACTTTTCCACAGACCAGCCAGTCCAAAGAAATTTTTTTTGGAGATGCAGCACAAGCTGTCTCCCCAGCAACAGCTGGATACTCCTCCATCCTGACTCCAAGTATGCATCACCACTCCACCTAGGAGCTACAGCTCGAAAACCCTGTCTGTCTGGGAGATAATATATTAGAAGAAGTTCATCCTTAGAGCTAAAATACTCCAGAGCTTTCCTCTGACACATTTTACTCATTAAATATTCTTTATTTGCCAGGCCAGAAATTCAAATACTGCAAAATGGCTGGTGTGGACAGCTTTCTGTAGGTTTCATATCTGCTATGGAGCAATTTTGGCCCAGCCAGGGGATCCTGAAAGAAAGCATCCAGGGTTGGTAAGACAAATGTGTGTGGCCAACTTGCGAAACAGTAGAGAAACAGTCTCATCAGACTCAGCTCAAACAGAGCTCCCTGTGTCTCCATGAAATGCAGATAACTCTTGTTCCTCTTAAACTGATTTTGATCTATTCCTAGCAAACAGGAACAGATCTCTGTACATAACAGATATCATCATTTCCAAGTCCAAGTGTTTTGTTTGTAACATTCATAATCTTAAAGGGAAACCGCACACAAACAAAACCTCTAGAAAAACATTCTCACATCTCTGATAAAAATGATACTAATAATTATTCCATGAACACTACACCCACTTTTTTACACATATGTACATTTTTGTCAAACTCAGGAGGAAGACAAGAGTAGCCAGGCTTGAAACAAAAGTATTTTTACTTACCTTTACTTTGATCTTACTTTTATGGTAGAACAGCAGAGGAGAAGGTAAGAAGTATGCTGCTGCTCTTCACATGAGCAGGCTAGTGTGACATTTTGTGGTACTTCATAAGAATGAATTTACTAGTAGAACATATATGGCATCAAATTGTTAAATTTCTATTCCTGACTCTAAAAGAATATAGTGGTCTAGCAACTAGCATCAAAATGATCAAACATATAATGTCCTGTTCAGGTTGCTAGTTAAGCCTTCCAGGGAAGTCTCTAGGACCATTAAAGTCTTAACTCTACCATTTAACAGTGGTAGAAGAATAAAGTAAAATTACACATGGGTGTAATTGCAGAAGCTTGCAGAAAGTGATACATAGTGCTAACAGTACTGATTCAATATCTCATGCTGGAACACTACATAAAAACATATTGGGGATGAACTTTGCAGAAATAGCCATGTCAGTTCTATTTCCAAGTCTGCAAGGTGTCTACCTGTGAGATGCAGCTGCCCAGAGATGGCTCTTCCTGGCTTGTAAGACAAGCTAAATCTTCCTCTTGGTTGCTTGTTTAACACAGTACTCCATGGGACTCTGAGCAGTCCTTATTCTCAGGTTTTTCTTAAAAACATACAAAAACAGTGGTCTTTCACTGCCGTGCAACCAACACAAGCATGAAAGAGATCCTTTCCTTTTTATGATATATTTGTAAAATTTGTCAACATTCATATTCCTAAGATTTGTCAGTGCAGGCATCTTGTCTTCTACAAAGTCTTTGGGGGAAGAGAGTTGACACGGTTGTATTCAAAACACTGTTGTGGGGATAAACTTCCCATCTTGCAACCTGATCTCTCTCTTTCTGCTTTATCAAATCCCTCCATAGCTTCCTTTTTTCCACTGCATCATACAAAAATTATAAACCTTCTTCTTCCACTCCACCCTTTCTCTGCTCCCACAGGAACTTCTGAAAGGCTCTCAGTGATACCTTTTATTCACAGCTTGCTACTGCAAATACTTCCTTTCCTTCTTTCTTGGCACCCTTCACACACAAGGAAAACATCTACACAGCCAGGTCATTGTTCTCCTTAAAGTTTCTCTACACAAATATTTGAAGGCCTTGAGACCTGAGTCAACAGAACTTTTGTGAGTAAAAATTGAATAAATCAATGTGGTCAAATGGGGAAAATATCCTGGCATAATGATGATCATGTAATTACAGTGTGCTAGTAATCTCAGCAGTTTACACAGCCACACATATCAGAACAAGTGTGCCCTTTTTGGCCAGTTGGAAATCATAATTTCCACAAACACACATGCATACCAGGAACTTTGAATGAAGGAGATCAACTGAAAAAAAAACTTCATTTGGTCTCTTTAGTTGCTGGGTTGCATACAGTGATGTTGAGATCACATTGTAATATACAAATATCAGAGAGAGAGCTGAGACGTAGCTTATAAACTTTCACCCCACATTTTTGTCTTTATTGCCTGATTTCCTGTAACATTCCTCTAACTGAAGTATGAAAACTACTTGAAGGAGAGAATTTATTTGAAAGATGATAATAATAGTTAATTGTCTCAATTAAGTCAAGAGTAGCTCTTCACCTCTAACTTCATCATTTCTTGGTGGTCCTTGGAATCTTGCTATAGAGCAGAGAAAAGCTCAAGAACTGACAGAAGATTAAGCAGTGACTCCAAACACAAAAATGTCAATACAGTGAATACTACTTCTGTCTCATCCCTAAACACTGACCAGGAAACACACACCCACTGAATTTGTCCTGCAGACTGTCAGTAGGAGGACTGGGCATGATCTTTACACGCTTCACAGAAACTTGAGTATGTGTGCCTCCACCTATCAAAATGTATTTAATTGCTAATACTGAGTTTCTGGAGTGGAGCAAAACAATCTTCTTGCCACTTAGAGTCAGAGTCACTGTTTTTTTTTAATTTTATTATATGTATTTGACAGCATCATTGTTATTTCACACTTTATTTCTTGCAAAATCCTTAGATGGTTTATCAGCTCCTGCTGATTTACTGCATGTCATTTCCTCCCATCTATTTATGCACTCAAATTTTGCACTCAACACCTTTTTATTTCAAAAGTTGTGAAGCACTTAAAAGAAACCCTAAGAAACATAGAGCTCGTAAACAAAAATCACATTAGAGGCCATGCAAATCAGTTACACAGACCAGCATAGTCTATCTAAGAAAGAACAGAGCATTCAGGCTTTATATAGGAGCCTGGTTTACTTAGGAGTACAAGATACTAGAAAACAAGGGCCTATGCTTTGTAGTAGTATGGGCTGTTTAAGAGCCAATCTCAATAAGTGCTTTAATTGTTGTGTACAGTTTAATGCAATTCCACACAGAATCTGTTACAAAAATATACATTCTAGCTTCTTCGAAAAGATATAGCAATTTCTTATTTTAGAACAAAGGTGGTTTGAAGGACCTTACACAAGGGCTGCACATGTTGTAGCACAGAGACATAAGCATCTCCTTTTATATAATGCTCCCAGGGCCCTATCAGAACAGTTCCCTTGTGCTGTGCTAGAACTGCCCTAGTGAAGTCCAAGCTGAGGTTTCACAGAATTGCTCAAATGGAAGCTATTCCCTTGTATGGACTGTGATTAATTTGCACTTGCCACCTCCCAAGTAATAGTAAATCCATTAACATTAATCAACAGACAGGCTTCTGGTATAAATGTGAAACCCTAGCACAGAAGGCAGTCAGGCTCCTTTTTGCATCTGCTCATTTTGTTGAGGAAGGCACGTACTACTCTACACAGATCTTACCCATGTGTGAAAGAAAAAGGCCCATATTCTGACTGGAAAGTGGTCTAAAAGCTCACTTTGCAGAGAAGAAGGGGTCTGCATAACAGATCCACCTGACCAGTCAATATCCCTTCACTCTGTTCTCTATTTCTTGGGCACATCATCTGTCATGGCAACAGCTAACATTTTCCAAGGCTGTCAAAGAGGAAAAAAAAATAGGGTAAAAGGCCTGAGCATAGACAATTTTTTGGCTGTATTCATAGAGCCACTGGGTTCAAGAGAGGCCACTCCAGGCCAAATGCAGGTAAATTCATATCCCACTCAGTTACTCTCTCGGGAAATGTAACCTTCAATATTCCAAAGTTGATCTGTTCATATTTTTGTTATTTTAAAAATCTTCTTTACAGGCGTTGGATTCTTTGCTATTTTTAAGAAAGCAAAGCATACACAAACAGTAAGATAAGGAGCATACAAAGCAAAAGGGTAGAAACAATTAGATGAAAAGGACCTGGAAAAGCATAGTGGATGACAGTAGATGCAGTGGTATATTTATGGAGAAAAAAAGAGTTTAAATGAGAGAGAAAGAAATAAATAGCCAAAGGCATATTGAAAAAGTAAAGCAAGAAGATAAAATGTGCCTACACACACACAACACAAGTCAGTGAATGTAGACTTACTAAAAAATTAGTGGAATCAATGAAAATTTTCCACTATGTGGCCCAGAAACCAAAGTAAAGAAGAGCCATCTTTCTGTTACAGTGAAGATGACAATATGTTTCTTTTTAATAAAGTTAAGGAATCCCCAAGAAAGCAGATGGACCAAGACCACCCAGAATCTAGGTATTTTCAGAGGAAATAGGTAGAAAATTTGCAGATTGCACGGCAGTAAGAAAGAAAGTATGCAGAAGACAAGGCGGAAGAAAGTCAGAGTTCAGTATAAGAAGAGATCAGGGTAAGCTAATGAAAATCTATTACAATAGAGCATTAAAAATAGGCAGGTCAAATAACAAAGTAAAATAAAGACTTTTAAAAGTACCATAAAGTATCATGTATTCATTTTTCATCAACTACAAAAAATGAAAAATAAGATGAGATGCAGAAATGCTATTTTGAACAGTTTCTCAGTGTTTCCAAGGTATAATTTCTTT
>JAUBOD010000142.1:605187-624945 GCA_032353885.1 Nothura maculosa
GCTAATGAAAATCTATTACAATAGAGCATTAAAAATAGGCAGGTCAAATAACAAAGTAAAATAAAGACTTTTAAAAGGCATTAGAGAGACATAAATACATGAAAGACAGAAGCATAAAGTACCATAAAGTATCATGTATTCATTTTTCATCAACTACAAAAAAATGAAAAATAAGATGAGATGCAGAAATGCTATTTTGAACAGTTTCTCAGTGTTTCCAAGGTATAATTTCTTTTAGTTTTGTTGAGATACCCATATTCCATCAAGCATACAACCACATAAAGTAGCGTAGGCAGCTTTATGGAGAAAATAACCCACAACTATTTTTTTGTATTTAGTTCTATGCATGAAAAAGGCTTGGTCCTCAAATGCTTGATTTTTTTTTTAGGATAAGTATATAACCAAGGAGCTGGAGACGTGGTGCCTTGCTGGGCTGCATGGAACATTTACACTTTGACACCTTCCTCCTGCATGGTAATATGGGTACTGTCAATAACAGAAGTATTTAGAAGTCTTTGTAAAATAGAGATTGTGACTTAATTATCCAGGGTTCCTAAAGCAGTCATCAAATTTGAGCACCAAAATTAAGTGCTGAGGCATATAACTGTGATTTGCAGTGGCCATGCCTACCTTGAATATCCACCCATTCATAACCTACAGTACCAAACTAACTGCATATGTTCTGCTCTTGCCTTGGGTGGAAATTGCGATATGAATTCCTAACATTTTATGTCTTTTTGACTTTTCATTAACTCTCGTCAAAAATTCTGCAGGAATTAAGTGTCATTTCTCCTGTGGCACTCCTTCTGCAGCCCAGAAACTGGGAATGAAAGTGCACGGGTCATCACACCAAGATCACATCATTCAACAAAACCAGAAATTGATGGGACTACCCACTGCTCAATCACAGCTGTGTGTGTATATGCATCTGGCTGTGTGTTAAGAGAAGAAAGAGAGGACCATGGCAGTGGAGATAGATAGGCTGTTTAATATATTGATCAAAAAAGGAAATCAGCAGGAAAGGGCTAACGGTGAGAAAGAAATAATGCAGCTAAATGCTAGGGTGACTCATGGGACAATAAATCTTATAAATTTTTGCACTTTCATACAATCTTGTCCAATCTTTTAGCCCTATCTCAGACTCCCAAATCCATCTCAAGCTTCAAGCCCTCCCTTGTAACTGACTGACTTTTTCATTACTGGGCAATCTTTATCTTCACTAACCAGGTTAACTTCAGTGCTTTTTGACTCCACTTTGACTGGGCACTCCAGGCCTTGCTCCGGCAAAGTAAAAGGGCACAAAACTAGCAGAGATTGTAAAAAACAAGTGCAGACTTCTTGTGATATGTTGATCCATCCCAATGCAGAAGGCATAAGCCTGCACATCCAAATATTGCTGCTAAGAGAACCAGCAAGCCATATATGAACCTACACCAAGGGATCCACTGAAAAAAAGGAAGGCAAAAAGGAGGATAGGCACCCATGAAAACTAATTTGCTAACACAAATTAGTACTAGCAAACATTTTTCTTGTTTCTTTCTTGAGCCAAGAAGATGAGAAGCAATCTGAAAAGGTGACATCAACAATAATGGCTGAAGATTGTCAAAAATATTGACAAAAATATTTCAGAAAAATGTAATATTATGGAACTCTATCAAAGAGGTATTATTATTTATGTCAAAATTGAAAATATTTTTAATTTTGTGTTTCATATTAGTGATTCCAAAGTCTCCAAAATGCCAACATTCCCATGTCACTATCTTTCTTTTTCTTTTTGAAATTTGTTGTATATTCACATTCATTAAAATGTACCGTATAATGAATAATACTTGGAACAGAACAGCAAAACAGATGCTGAGCTAAGCTGTGAAGATAAGAAGGGAAGCTGGGATGATCCTGCACTTGGAAAGAAAAGTGAGCAGCTCTTATTCACTTTCCATCAGCATGATTTTGCAGTTTTCCTGTTCTGCAGCTTGCTCTATTTGAGTATAGGAGGCTGAGTAGTCATGTGCTAATTACAGTGTAAAATGGCCTGAAAGATGAATAATCCAAAAAAAATAGCAACATAAAAATGGCAGCAAGGATGCTATATCTTCTTTGTTCTTCAGTAATTCTTAGCTCACAATTTGAAAATTTTCCTAATTTACAAAAAAAAGCAAATTTGGGGAGATTTTTTATCTTTGTTGTTTCTTTCTTTTTTTTTTTCTTAGTTTGATTATTTTATGTTGCAAGCTGTTCTGGAAGCTGCAAATCAAGCCGATCTCTTTCTAAGAGATTCTCCTGCACTGAAATAGATTTTGCACTTGCAATTGCAAAAACACCTCCCTTCCTGCAAAGCAATCTAGCCTCTCTTATAACCTTCTCTGATGAATAAGTCATAAAAACACCACTTTTTTTTTCAAGAGCCAGAAATTAATCTAAGAAAAGAAGGAGTCCTCTGCAAAACAGAGGTATTGGAACACACTGCTCCTCAAATTACAGCAGATTTGTAATTTCAGCACTTTTTTTTTGTTTGTTTACTTGTGGAGGTACAATTTATAAGGAGTGACTGATTAAGAATCTCATACCTAAATGGCCTTCATAGCATAACCACAGAAATAAACAATGTTTTAGATAGTACTAACTCTTTACTTACTCTATCATTCAATAAGTCTCTAAAAACATATGTTGCAGCATAATTTGAGTTAAAGAGGTAGTATTCCCTGTAATAGTGCCCTAATTCTCTGTAAATGAAATCTTTAAAGAGAACTACTCTCATTGCCTCCAAGAGTGCAAACCAATATTTCAGTGCCATTCAATATTTTTTCTTCACAGAATTCCTGAAGTAATCAATCCAGGTCCTTAAAACTCCTACCACAGAACAGACAGCCACAAGCCAGCTGAAGGACATCTATAGCAATCTCCTGTCCTGCTGCCTTAATTTTGTTTGAGCTAGCGAGTTTTTTTTTTTTTTAGCATGAGATTTCAACTGAACTGAAAATATCTCACAGCACACACTCTGCATCATGCTGTGAATAATTTACAGCTGCCAAAACCATCTAAGTCAAATCCCATGAGGGATTCTTCTTTCTTCAAGTCATACAAGTTAGAAAACAAAAATGGCCAGCCGCCATCCTCCTTCTCCTCCTCTTTCACCAAGTAGATCCCTGCAGCTGGAATAATGTAATGAGAAGCTTCACTTAAAGATTCCATGGTAGAAGAAAGGCATAGTTTAGCAATACAACACAAGCAGCTTAATTCATAACAACAGCTTCACCTTTTTTACTTTCTTACCAAAAAAGGGAAGGGAAGTTGGGGAATTTCAGAGGTAAATTCTGTGGTCTGAGTTCTCAGAATTGCGCAGTATGCTGTCTGCACAATTATTTGTATTCATAGTTCATCTGACTGCATTCAAAGACAATTCAAACTGAAATTAGAATTTAATGTTTAACTGGTGTTTTGTCTATACAATTTTTATGTTGAATTAATCCAAGATTTTAAGGCAAACACTGAGAAATCTATAAAACACTATGCAAGCCAAATAAGCACAGGCATTTTTTTCAGTTTTTCTTTTAAAATAACCCACAAACAGTTTTGAAAAATGTGTTCCTTGATTTATTGATGGAGGAAGTTTTTTTTCTAAGCAGGGTTTTACAGTCATTTTTCAATTTTCAACTTCCAAAGCGAAGCCTCAGAACTATGTATGAACACTAATGTGTATAAGGTGGGGAGTTCACCTTTCCTAAAATGCTCAATGAAAATCAATATAAGAGACAGAGTATTGGATAAATTTCTTGGCAACATAGAAGATAGGGAAAGCAGCTACTAGCTAGGCTGACAGAATGTTGGTTGAGGTATATCACCAAATGAAAAGAACAACCCAAAGCAGAAAAAGCAGCAAAAGGAACAATACCACAAGATTTCAGAGAGAAAAATTTGATTTCCAAAGGACTTGGTGTATATATTTCATGGCTTGCAGTTAGAAGTCAATCCCATTCCACATCTCCTCATCCAGCATAATCACTTTCTAAGGGCAACTGAGCCCAGATGGAGCTTAATGCATTACTGGGGCTCCAAGGTGTGTGTGTGTGGGGGGGAGGTTAGCAAGAGATGGCAAAGAGAATAAAGAGACACTGCCAACAAATCCTGCTCAGCTGCTGATAGAGACTGTGGTACCTCTGTAGTGAAGGTTCAAAGCAGTTCCCAGGGTTTCCTCTTCTCCATTTCTTCCACTCTGTTCCCTTACCCACTCCCCAATATGACATGCTGAAGTCTGGAGTTAAGCCTCTGCATGTTTTAGTTTCTTTACAGCAGTTATTCCAATTGCTTTAGCTCCTCAATAAAAGCCAAAAAGAGTTATTCTGTGAATGCTGACAAAAAATATTCTGTTCTTAAAATCTGTATGGACAGTATGTTGCATACTTCAGCTATAGACTATTAATTTCCTATTTTTCCAAAGTTATATAGCTTTGCCTTGATCTAGCTTGATTTTCTTTAACCTCTATTAGAGGATAGAGTGTTTAGGCAAATTTAAATAGTGATTCTGTCTTTTTACAGAGTAGCATAAGCTAGTTCAAGCACCTTCACACCTTACTTCCAAGGTGTGGAAGGAATATAGCCAGGCAATACTACAAAATGCAAATGGATAGAGAGGGAAGCTGGCCAGTCCCAACTGTGAAAATTGAGCTAGTTTGTTATAAAATAGAAAGCTTCTCATTGTCTTCTGAGATCCTCAAGACAAAGAAAATTTTATCCAGGCTTCTTATGATGGCTGCATGAATAGCTTCTGGTATAAGATCATATATTTTTAAGACCCCATTCAGAGATCCTTTCAGTGCATCATAAAATAAAAAAAAAGATCTAATAGAGAAGGAAAAAATCAGTAACATATTAGCTAAAACTGAATTCTAATTTAAAGCCTTCAGCAATCATTATCAAGATTAGAACAGAACATGTTTTCAGTTCATAATGTATTTTGCTCTGTAGTTCACTTCTACATGGTCAATGCAACCTGGATTTTGCTTTCCTTGTCCTTGTTTTCTGTAATAACAGTTCCACTCTGCAATATTTCCAGCCCTATGTTTTCCATTATTTTAATGATGCTATTGTCTTTCACATCTTTTTTCACGTAGTTTTTACTTTTTGACAAAATATTTTTCCATCATGAAAAATTCTGTGCATTTTAATAGCACATAATAATAATAATTCTTCTCCTTTATCAGAATAGTAAATTACTCTCCAGCTGTACTATACTGTAGCATGTATATAATATATTTTTGAAGAATACTTTTTTTATTTTAAAATGAGCGTATTAGAAAGAATTATTTAATTAATGTAACCAAATAAGTAAATATTAAACTCTATAGTCAGATCTCTGGCTAGGTAAAGAGAGGATTTTTTACCTTAAATCTGTTCCTTATTTTGTTAACCAGTTTCAATAAATATGTATCTTTTAAATGGAAAAAAAAAATGTTCATGCTGCTTTAAAATATCATTGAGGAGTTTTTCTACACAGGGCTATACACACAGAGCCCCTTCAGGAAAATTATGCTCCACAAAATGTTAATTTAAGGCTGATGTGCAAAACCACATTAAGCCACTGGAAAATGCTGTTGAGAATCAAGAAAACCTGGACTGATTTTGTTTGATTCACAACTAGCTACCCAAGATTGCAATAGAAATTAGTTAACCCAATAAAAACTATTTCAGATTAACTTTCCAGCATATGACTCTGTAAACTGCTAAGTTAATGTCCTGCCCTACAATTCAAAAGGAATTGTAAATGTACCTAGCAACTATGTGATTGAAGTGAAACCATTAAACTAAACATGCTAAACATGCTGCTTTAATCATGACAGTTTAAAAGAGTCTTTCAATCTTGTCATTTCTTGTGAAGCTTATACATACTTTGAACTTATCTCAGCAGATGGAAAGCCCCTTTGTCAGATTACCTGAATGCGTAGGACAGGGAAAACAGGACAAGTGAAGCAAGAAAACTATAGGCCTCGGCCTGCATAAACTCTTTCTCTCTTCTGCAGCCCGCCCCCTACTCAAGTCATGAGGGTCCCAGCAAAGTTACAGAAGAGAGGAAATTTCTAGAGAGTTTTTCTGATGGGCTAGATGTGGTCCATGGACTCTATAAACTAATTAAACGCTCACTCCCACATGAGTGTGTCCCACTTCATACTTTGGATGTGAAGCACCCCTACATGATTGCATGAGGGAAGGCATCCAACAAGTCCTGTCACACATCATCCTAAATTTACATCTAGCTTTTCCTCCTGCTGTCCAATATTCCTAATATTCAGATATCGGACCAATTCTACTGATTTACTTTTTAATAAATGTTGCTTTATTTTTAACTGTCTCTTATGATTCCTATGTGAATGTAACTCTTGCGTACTGAGTTCTTGATGTACTAACAACGTATACAGAAAGAGATGGGACAATACTCAAGTTTCAGGACATTTCAGGAGGTCGCAGATTTAGAACTAATTTTGTATCTTCCAGTCATATGTCCTACTGCCTATGTAGTCTTGCACACTTTTGCACTATTTTAAAGGAATTCTGTGGAAAACAGAGTAATCTGAAACATAGTGCATCCTGAACAGAGCAGAAATTCATTTCTCTTTTTTCAACATCCTTCATCATTCATTGTCCACTGTTACTCACTCTAGCAGACTTGTAACCTCTACATTTTTCTTATTGACATAAGGATTTTTAATCTCTTACACTGTAAATGTCTCTAGTGGCTAAAGAAGAGGAAAAAAGATCCTCGTTCATGCTCCCATTTATGATTTATTTTTGTGTGTGTTGTAAAGAACATATATTTTGAATTGATTTTAGAAATTGCTATTTTCTTAAGACAAAAACAGTGTATTTGAGCAGAATATATATCTATTTCTAAGGACAAAGGGGAGTTTTGAGAACTGGTTTTCATGGAGAAGAATTGGGGAATGTTTGTTTCTGTGAGAAGCATGGAAAAAATCTTAAGAAGAATCAATTTTCCATATTTCAGTGTTCTGTGGACATGTAAATGGTGTAGATCCTCACAGTGTTGCAAATTCAGCTCAAAACAAAGAATGGATGAGATGAGCTGCTATTATCCCATTTTTCTACCGCCTTTTTCTGTTTTTTACATTCTTCTAGGAAAAATGTAAAAGAAAAAAAAAAGGAGAAACAGTAGTTATCCCTGTTGTTGCATCCTCCCAAGCTCTTTCCCACAGCACAACTGCCAAATGTGGAAGCTGCAAGGCTCGAGCCCACCCACTGCAGCAGAGTGCTCACAAGGTCACACTGAGCCTGACAAAACTTCAATGAACCTGAGACAATGATAACTTTTACCAAAACTTCCAAATTTCTTTTTTTATCCCTTTCTTTTTCCCTTTTCAGCTGACCTGAGTAAGCTGACTTCTATTTTAGTCTACATCTATAATCCAATGGTATTGCAGAGGTACCTGGAGCCCTCGGTTCCCTTGTGAGCTCTACTACATGCACAAAGTACTTTGACCTTGAATCTCTCCATTGTCTTTATGTGATCAGAAACTATTACTAGAATTAAGAATTTACCTTCAGTCTCTTTATTGTTTGGTAATTATCTCTTCTGTCTAGCTTGTGTATTTGTAATTCTTTATTCTCTGCCTCTGCAGACTTTTGAAAGTCTTTTTTTTTTATGAGGGACTGACTAGAAACGAACATGTATTCCCCTAGATGGTTGACACTTGTAAAGTAAATGATCCCTCTATTTCTTCCTTTTTTCTGCCATTTTCTTCTGACACTAGCCCTTAATAAAAATGACTCCCTCCCATACATATTCAAATGTATGCAATGCCTAAATGCATTTCCTATGAGGCAAGTGTAAACAGCAATATTCAGAAAAAAAATCTAACATATGGAAATGACTTGTAGTGCTGCTAGACAGACATCAGTGTATATTATAGAGCTTGAGGAAGGAGACAAATTTTGTCATGCAATGTGGGTGACTCAGTAACTACCAGCTCCAGGTCAAAAATTTCTGCACAGGACCAAAGAATGAAAACTCTATGTCTGCGTGAATGACAGCAGGACCAAGAGCAAACAGTCCAAAAGCAGCTGCAAGTCTAGTGTTACAACTAACTCCAAGCATGCACCAAAGCTTCCTGATAGCAGGTGTGACTGCTTGCTTCAAGATAATCACTTCCATAAAAATAGTCTGCTGGAGGGAGGGGGAGAGAAGATTAACACTTTCTTGTGGCTAACACTTTAAGAGTCAAATTCTGTTCTCAAGGCTGAGCTGAAACCAAGTTAGAACTGCCTGGGAATTCGCAGTTAATAGTGACTCATTCCAATGTCCTAGACAAGTGTGGATTTCAGGGAAGAAGAAAAAAAAAGTAGGGAATCTATAAGCACCAGTAACATAAAAGATACAATGGGAAAGGGAGGAGATTCTGGCTAAGTTCTAAAGGCTCTGAATTAAAGAAGGAAAATTAGCCAAAAACGGAAAGGAAGTCTGCATTAGTAGATATTGGATATCAAAGAATTTACAGGCATAACATTCTTCACCAGAAAGCAGCAATAAATATTATCTGATAGCATATAAAACTGAGAATACTGAAATAATAGGATTAGTACACTCAGATACATTAATACAAATACAAAATAACAATTACTTATGCCTGGGACTCAGAAGTAAGATTGTATCACATAAGAATGACGAAGAACATTTATATTTATTAGTAATAGAGAAGAATGCTAAAAAAAATCCAGATCAGTCCCCTAGGAACAAATATTTTCAACTTGGCAGCCAAAATCACTTGTGTGCAACAGTTTCAAGGGACTTGGCTGAAACCATATCAGGCCTACTGTGTTTGTCTTGCATGTGTCTTATAAACACAGGGGAAATCTAAAAGACAAGAGCAGTGTCAGTATTAAGTGGATAGAATGAGAAGAGCCCTGTTGATGAGCTTAGTATCACTTCAAGGCAGAATTCAAAAGCTGGTAAGGAGTCTCATTCATAGAATGACTGAAGAATAAAGATACAAATAAAGCTGTATAACATGACTCCATACAATGTAAATCTTGTTAAACAAACAAGGCATACTGAAGCAGGCAAATGTAAAGTTGTATATTTAGGAAGAAGAATGCAAGCCAAACCTACTAAATGATAATTTTATTTTGTACAACAATGTCTCTGAAAAGATTTTGGGGTCACAGTGACAAGCAACACAATACGAATTGCCACCACCATGTCCTGACAAATAGAGACAAGAAAGATCAAAATTACTTCAAAGATGGAGGAGAGTGCTTAGCTAAACATTTAAGGAGTTCTGCCTGCTTCAAATACCAAAGGAAGACAAGGTGAGTTTATTACAATGCAGAAATATGCTTATAGCATAAAACATGAAATACAAGAGAATTCTTCAATTTCCTAGAGTGATGAGAATCAATGCAGGAAGGTAAAGTCTTTTTTTGAGAGAAAGAGGGCATACGTTCTTAAGGGCAGGATGATAACTCTTGGAATAAAATGCTGCACACAGTGGTGCAGTTTCTGAAATTTTGAAATGAAATCTACATTTTTTTTTTAGAAAATATTAAAAAGAAAATTGAGTGTGATGCTGCATTCTGTGATACGTGAAAAGACAAAGAGACCTAGTGGTCTTTTTGATCCCTAAACTCTATGTATGCAGATCCTCTTACTTCTCAGGATTAGAACATAGGTGGGTGTCCATAGATTTTCGTCAAAGTACATGAGAAAGGTGTGAGGACCAAAGATCCTATCTTACGCCACCCAAAGATTTAATAAAACTATAGAAGTTTCAACTACAGAAAGATTTAATAAAACTACAGAAGTTATGACTTCATAACATAAAATAGATTTCTAGATATTGTGCTCATTAAACTGAGAGAGTTTGAGATCAAAATATTTAACCATGAAAATATAACTGCCCTGTTGTTGGAGAAAAAAAGAGTAACTCTTACACTATTGTTCAGACTAGCCTAAAATGTGGGAATATCACACATTTATCAAATAAGAGGAACATTTTTCTAGAATTGCCAGATGGCACCAGAAGTACAGTCCAGCAAGCTGCTAATTTTGAACAACACTAGTGACTTTTAAGGTGCTACAAGCCTATTTTCCCTGTGAGACTTTCACCCTCTTAACTATTAAATTAAAGAAAAAAAGGAAATAGAAGCTCAGCATATGTATTTCCCTAATATCACACGAGGACAAATATATAAATGATGCTATTATAGAATCTGTTGATGTAATTTTTGATAGAAAACAGTAAAGGACAGTAGCTAATAATCAGAAGACCAAGATAATCCAACAAGGCCGCTGGAACATTAGAATGTTACACAGCCAATTCTACGTGTTGCGTGAAACTTATCCGTGCTTCCATACAAAAGGTTTAGACTGTAAAGCCAAAGTGAATAAAGTACTTACATTTAGTTATATTAAAAGTAAAAAATCGCTGCAAGAAAAGAATGTTATTAATGGGAGGAAGACATAAAATTCTCTTTGAGCTTCACTATAAGAAAAGAAACAGACATCACAGGAAGGATCTATCCTATCTACCTTGCTGCTTTTTGAGTTTCAAAAGCAGCAGAAATCTGAATTAGAAATAAGGCAGAAGAAAACCTGCAAAGTAAGCAAGTTCCTTTCATTCCTACACAGATGAACCAACATTCATACTTCCTCAACTGATGGTGTGAATTCAGAGAAAATATTTTGACATGACAAGGATTATTAAAAGTGCCACCTCTGCACTAGATACTATGGTATGGTTCCATATTTATCTTTAGTAGATAGTTCGTTATTGCATTGATATGAAAATAAAGTTACAACAAAGCCTGCAACAGTTATTTAATGTTTGTATTAGGTCCTAGGTTTGGTTGCTTTGTTTCACTTTTTGAAACCTTTATTCTTCTAGCTTATCCTATGCTCTCCTCTGTAGGTTCAGATGCAGAAAGCAGAGAGAGGTATTTTTCTGCTGGCACATTTATCAGTTTTATATCTTGCGCTATTTAGGGCTTTGATGTGACTTTTTAAGCAAAAGTATACACTGGGTTTTTCATGGGCAGATTTGCCACGTTTTCCCACTTAATCATTTCATCCAAAGTATACTCCATAAGCTCTGGTTTTAACATCCTAATGCATTTTCTTTCAATTCAGAATCACAGAAAACAAATATACAGGAAAGCAACACCCTCCAAACTGTATAGAGTTCCCCTGTAAAAATTGCCATCTTTAAACTCTCTTGATCAGATCGAGTTTCCTCTTTAAACTCTTTTAAAACTCTCTTTTGAGCCCTGGATATCATTGTAGAGCATGTCCTGCTTTCTAGCATGCTTTCACAACCAATCACAGTTTGAAGAAACTTATTAGCAAGCAGAACTTCCCCAAACTGGGCTGCAGAAATCTCTCTGACAAGGCAGGATGCCTTCCTTGCCTTGACTTTCAAAGAGAGTAAAAGCTTTGGGGACCCCCAAAGTCTTCTGAGCTGCCAAATTACCCCAGATGACAAGGCTCCTGTTTAGGAAATAAAATTCGTGGCTGATGCCCTTCTATCGACAGCAGGCAAGAAACGCACCGAGATGCAATCTTGCACTAGGCACATTTCTGCTGGGCTTGGTCAGTGCTTTAAGTGGTGCCTTGCATTTGCTATGAATGCCCTGCAAAAGGCCCAGAATACAGCAAAAGGATAGTGTGAAGATTCAGAAAGGTAGATATAGGATATTTAAGAGAGAGGTGATGGAAAGGAGAAATTCAGCATGCAGTTGATGAAGTAAGTATTAGGGCAAAGATGTAAAACACAACAATGAGAAGCAAGAAAGTCAAATAAATGTATTAAGAAGTCTTAAAGAAGTCTCAAAGTTATCCAATAGATTATCATTCCTTCTATCAAAAAAGAGGAGATGCTTGTTTTTGCAGCATACAGCATGGAAAATTTTGTAACAGCATCAACAAAAAGGAGTAAGATAATGTCATGAAAATGTAAATTCCAAAAAGTATGGCTGGCTAGACAGCAGAATTGACAACCACTTAAATTGATGTCTATAATGACTGAGCATCTTTTTGAAGAGAAAAGAGGGTCTTTTCTTGTTCTTTACAGGTAAAAAATAATATTGTGAAATTGGAATAAACACATTTACAGGCCAGCAATGAAATCTGCTTAAGATACAATATTGCTTCTCAGGCCAGTCAAAAGGAAAAAGGTGGCAGTTTTATTAGTCAAATATCTCCCTTTCATCCTAAAAGGTTAGTCAACGAGGATAGTAGAAATTTTCTCATCAGCACCTGCTAAAAGAGCAAATTAAAAGAACATATACTGTCTACTCCTCTATTCAGAATCAAGTCTCTTTCATTTCAATTATTCAAAAAAAAGAAAAAAAAAAGGATTTTTTTTTAAAAAGGAAAGGAGTGATGCTGAGAGCAGATAGATCCAGTCAGTTGATTAATCCAGCCCTTGATAGAGCAGAAGATTAAGATTTGCCCATAAAACATCTTACAGTTTGTCAGCTTGTTAGATCCTGAGTAAAGTTTGAAAGATGGTAGGCTCTTATCTCAGGGGCTACAGTTACTCTTGGCAGTCATATGAAACATATTCTAGCACTGTTGTGCTCCCTGCCACTGGTAACTTCTTCAGTCATGTTACCTCAACATCTCTGGAAGTAATCAGTTTCTCTCTTTACTTCTGGTGCCTGTTTTTTAAAGGCTGTGAATTTTCAAACAAACTGTTTAGAGCAACTAGATAGAACTCTGCTATATAATCTATCTAGAGAATGACAAGAACATGCAGATTTTAATGGTTATCTAAGAGAGAATAATAAATTCAAGGAGATAAAAAAAACTCTGTGGAATGCTTACAAAGAAATGATAAAAGGTAGTATAAGGAATAAAGCTTGCCACCTTAAAAAATCAACAACCAGTGAAGAAAAAAGGCCTGATGAAATCACTTTTATTCTGAAGTAAGCAGAAATTTTCTAAAAAGCTTCTTTGGGGAAAAATGTTAAATCTATAAGGTTTAGAAGAACTGCTTTTACTACAAATCTGTAAAGCAGAATCAACCTAGGAGGCTTAAAACAAAATACTCTGTAAGGAGAAACATAGTGGACAGCGTTAAAGAAGAATGGATAATATGGCAACTTCTTCAAAGGGGCAGTGAGTGAGATATGGTAACATGTTGAGAAGAGATGTTGGGTGATTTGAGACCAAAAACTTTATTGATCACAGGTCAAATCTCTAAAATCAAGCAACAACTAAGTTGTTCTAAGGATTTCTTTCCCACACAACCACATTAAATGCAAAATTCCTGAGAAACCCACTTTAAATGGAGGAAGGGAGTGCTACCATTGAAAGCCCTAATGTAAATAAAGCAGCAGGAATAAATGGATTTATAACCAAATATTGGGTTGCTCTGAAAGAAGTTAACTTATTTTTCCAAGAGAATGCAAGACAGAAACAGACTCTCTCCTAGGAGAAAGAAATGAACAAAAAGACATTGTTTTAAAACCATAAACAATTGCAAAGATCAAAAACAGTATCGGGTCTTCTTATCACTGGCTGTAGAAAAATAATTGATTAAATAGTATGGGAAATTATTGTCATGGCATTTAAAGTTTGATATTGAAGATCTGTTGAAGACTTGCAGTTACGCTCTTTAAAATTCCTATGTCTTGTCTATTACTGGGCCATGCTGAAAGTTGATGGTTGTTTGTTTGGGTCAGAAGCAATTAGAATTAAGAAGAAATTAGAAGATAGATCAGAAACAGAATCTCCAATGGTAATTCTCTCCATTTTTTTTCCAACAGCATCTCTTATAAGCAGCATCATTCCACATGTACAGATAAAGCTCAGCTTCTGTACATAATATTAATTCTCTGTCAAGGTAAAAGAAAAGTTTTGATCTTCATTTCCCCTGAAAGGTATGATTGAGAACCATTGGTACCTGTACAAAAACCTGGCAAAAAATAGACCTTTTAAAATATAGCACAGCATTAAAGAGTCTAAAATATAAAGTAAAATGACTTTAAGAAACAACAAAACCAGAGGTTACTGAGATGGTCAAATGAAAATGTGAAAGTGAAAATACTCCTTAACAATCTTTTTCTGTTTCTCTAGCTCCTTTATGCTTAGGAAAGAGAGCTATAAAGACTTGAAAAGCTGTTGTCATGAATTTCATTCAGAAACACAGAGCCAAATCAAATAGTGATAATAAGATCTCTCAGAGTGGGAAATCAGGGTTCTAAAAAAAAAGCGACGTATTGTTGCAGAACTCAGTTGGAGAATGTTTTCTGTATGTGTGCAAAGCTATATGCATAGATGTGGATTGATATAGAAGGGGAATGATGTGAAGAAATCTCTGAGAGGATTGCTGCATAAGAAAGAAATTAAGAGCAAAAGACAGAAATTAAAGCCACTTCTTTTACCTGGGCTACCTTGAGATACCAAGTGAAATAAGAAAAGCGGTTCTCCCTTCATCTTTTTCCCATTTGCTATCTTGTGTAGAAATAAAAGATTTTTCATGCAAAGTTGTCTGAAGTGTATCTCTGTGTGCATTATGACAGTCATCAACTATTTCGATCATCTTTTTCTGATATGACATATTATGAAGAACTTTCTGATAGCAAAGTGAGAATCACTCTCTTCTACCAAAAAAAACAATCAGCAATAACCATATAATTCTTATCTGATCTTTATTCTCTTTTGAACAACAGACATATATTAACTCAAGAAATAGTAGAATAATTTCTAAAATATATGTAACTTGAATAGAAAAGCAGATACACAAGAGTACTAAGCAAATAAAATATCTCATATTGAGCTGAAACAAGATAGAGCACATATGTTATTCATCTTCGATGCATGATATACTCAAAGAAAAATTTAATAATTTTCAAATAATTCTCATAATATTTTTAATAATTGCCTTGAAGTATGTATCTCAGTACCTATTCAACTTATATTGCATAGAAGTGGCTTTCCCTGGTGGACATCCTTTTGAGTCAAGCTCCTTCTCTCTCCCGAGCTTGTACTGGAGGCCCACATATTCTGGATGGACCTGACCAAATCATTGTGACAAATAATGGTTGTTATTTATCACTTATTCCCTCAGATCTACTGTTCTGCACGCTACTTTCTCTTTTCAAAGAAGTTCTTTGTGTTCAGAAGGAAAAGATCCTTCTTTTTACCATTCTCTAACTGTAAAATTTGTAAAGTACAGAGAATACAAATTTTTCTCCTGCAATCAGCATAAAAATGTAGTCTGCTTGTTGTAGGATATCTTGGTAACACAGAGAGTATCTCTTCAGGTCACATTTCTAGAAGAGAGCCAAAGTGAAAGTACCTATAAGTAAAAATCCTATTTTCCTTGCACACAAAAAGACAGAACTCCACTAGGTAATTATTATGAGTGCCTGAGCAAGCTACTTCTTTGTTTTGTTTTGGATTGTTGACAGTTAATGAATAATAGTGATTATATATATATTATTCATATAAAAATACCATCTACATATTACTTTCCTTTACATCTAACAGACATTATTATTATTATAAACATTATATATAAAAATGTCCTTGGTTTTATTTTTTTGTTTGCTTGTTCGCTTTCTTTAATGACAAGTAAGTAGCTTAGGAAATGTCTGGCCTGATGCATATGTGCTAGACAACATTTGATGAGAAATACCAGCATTAATGTTACTGTAGGCAAGATGGTTTGAGAGTATGAGTACGGTGAGTTTTCAAGAGAGCTCTGAAAGTCAGGTTGAGTAAGAGATATTAGGGAACTAGCTGATTAGACAGTAACTTAATGGAGCCTAGAAAAAGCAAGGAGCAGAGCTGGTAGGGTCCCATAAGCTCTATAACCTTTTATAGAGCTCTATAACCTTCTACTTTCTTAACATTCCAACTACTTCTTTCTAACCAGGCAGGCACACCTTTGACAAAAGTCTGTTTCTAGCAAGGAACCTTCTTTCAGAAATTTCAACTCAATTTGCCTCTCTGCAAACTTCCAGAGTGTGTAGGAGAAATCCACATTGTCTTAATAGACTACAATATTTTAATATGCTTATGCCTTATATGCCTTAATATGGGGAAACAAAAGGCATTAAATGTGCAAGATCAAAATAAAGTTTTGAATCCATGTCTCAAATGCTTATAGATTATGATGGGCAATCATGGACACAAAGAAGAGAGAATCTGACCTCATTTGTATGGCTTTCACTGTGCATCTCTTGCTTTTATTGAACAAAAATAGAAGGAACATCTCAGATTACATAGATAATGCCTATCTTTTTTGCTATTCTGGCCAATTGGCTACTATTTTCACCCTGCTGTCTTTCAGGCTCACATACTATCAACAAGTGAAATTTCGCTCAGGTGACTGGAACTGATTTACAACAATATAGTTGTGAATTCTGACTTTGTTTTCCTTTTTCCTACTTCTCTGTTCCCTTTTCATCTTTTGTTTTCTCCATACTGTTTTTTTTTAAAGATTTTGTTTCCTAATACTCTTGGATTTCATGTGGTTGATACAGCAAAAACAGATATAGCTAACTTCAAAGACTGAGTCACCTCCACTTTTGGCTTGTATTGTATGTATCTGGCCTAAAGACTGCAAAGTTTCATGTGATTTTTGAATCAGACACTTAACATGACATTAAAAAAAGCTGTGCTGTACTGCACAGATATTAAATGACAGACTGCTTCTTATTACTAGTTTTTCTTCCCTACATCTGTCACTAAAAATAATAAATTGCCCTACCTTATCGTGTGGAGAACCCTTATTTTATTCCTTTGTTTTGGTTTTATTCATTTTCTTCCTTTTATTGATTTTCTTCCTTTTCTTCTTTTTATTCATTTCCTCATATGCCTTCTAACAAACTTGCAGGGTAATCAAAATAAAATGCAACAGCCTTTTTTTTCCTCTTCAAGTAGAGAAATTAGCAATTCACATCCTTATCTGATATTCCAGTTTTCCAACCCTGCTCTGTGAATGCAGAATGAAAGTAATTGAAAAGGAAAAAAAATACATACAATCAATGTAAGAGGAAATAATCTTCATAGAGAGCTAGTACTTCAGCTACTATTCAACATAGTTATAATATCTGTTGTTAATCAACTTCCCATGTAACATGCTGCCATTTTCTGATGCCTTTTGCTATTTAATTCAACGTATACCCTTATTATGCAATCAAACTTCAGGTGGATATTTGTATTGTGTAATAGCTGTGCAGGATCTGTAGTAGCTTAGAGAAAGGACACTTTATCAATATAACATTCCTGTTCTGAAATGATGGTTATCAAATATCACTAGTGTTTCCTTATGTTTGTTCATATTATTCACATGCAGCTGATATTTGGCAACAGTTTGCATCCTCTAGATTTTAGGACATTCAGATTCCAGAGGTTCTGCAGTGAAAAAAAAAAAAAAAAAGTCCTCCACCATTTAGGCAAGCCAAAAGTCCTTTAAAATTTCACATAACGCATCATTTCCTCTGTAGAACTCCAGTTCAATCGAGCTTGTACATACTCTTTGCTCTAGTGCCCCCAAAAGCATGTCACTTAGAATTATTAGCACAATTTTCCCACTAAGCTCTGCAAACATATATTAGCGAGTAATGAGCTTCTCATCTTACTTTCATGTCAGATTTGCCAATGGCTCTGAAGTTCGCCTAGTCAGACACGTTGAAGTATGCTAGAAAGTCATGTTGCTAAATGTGCTACGAGTTCATTGGATATGTGCATGTGATACAAGAATATTCCTCAGCCTTTTCTATTCCATTTGCCTCCTACTTCCTTGGGGAAAAATAAAATTTTTAAAAAAAAAAAGAGAGATCAAACTAGATAATGTTGCCAAAATCATTTTCACTTATAATCAAATAAAAATTTGGCAGAAGTTTTAATCTTAATTTATTATTTTATTTTCATATCTTGTTTTCTTGCTGACAGTTGTACTTCTCTGTTCAAGATGTTTTTCATTGACTATAAGTTCAGTCTCATTGCTCTCAAATACAAGGCCTTCTGCTGTCATTTACTGTGCAGGCACAGGATTTGGTTTAGTGACAGTCACAAAGGCAATCATTTGAAAAAGCCATGAATTAACATAATCAACAGTTTTAGCTCTGTTTCTTTATGTTCACTGTGTAGTTCATTCATTGCTGTATTGTCTCCCCACTCTTCATCTAGAAGGACAACATGAAAAAGTAGATCCACATTTTTACCTATGTGCATAGAAAAGGAGCCAGCAAAACAAAAGCTCCCTTGGCAGGAAGGGAATGCTAGATCAGGCCTGTCCAACTGTAGCATATTGCTTAGCATCCCACAGAGAGGTGTTGTTGCTACTATTTTAACAGCAGATCTCTGCTCTTGTTACTATTTTAATGGCAGATTTTAAAGCTTCCGCTAACAATGGTACAGACACTGAAGCTCAGTTAGAGAAACAGAGGTGGCGAGCAGATGGTGATATAAGGAGGAATGCAGTATCTATAAATATTCTGGTGAAATTCATATCCAGGGCTTCTCACCAGAGCCAACACACTGCACTAAACACTTAATATGGGATTTCAATTGCTTTTATGTGGTAAATGGTTTCTGAATCTGCATTGGCCTACCAAGAAGATTTTTATTTACAGGATCTGGCTTTTTATAGCAACCCAATGAAAAAACTTATGAAATGTTAATACTGGGTTAATTACCATTAGAAAAAAAGTTCACATTTCATATTGACCAAATATGTGCAAACACTTCCTGCTAAGTTGTCAGGATTTCAAAAACAGACTCATAGAAGGGCAATGGTAAAGGCATAGAAACCTCTGGGAACATACTTCTTGATGGTTTGTCAGAAAAGGCATTAAGGTAACTAACATTACAGGGCAGCATTTGAATGTCTAACTCACATCTCCTTCCATAAAAATCAAGCAAGTGGAATGATATTCATAAACACCAGAAATATTTTAATAACACAGTTCAATATAGTCCTAGCTTTACATACACGACACACTTGCTATGGGACTTTCAGGGTAAAATATGTGGAGCTGAAAATTTTGATATAGCCATTGGGAAGGTGGCAGAAGGAACTAACATTACTGCACTGAGAGCATAGAGACAAGTTATTTATCCAGGTGCTTTCAAGAAACTTCCTTGTTCTACTAAAATGCTCTTAAGTTATCAAGAGATCAAGGATCAGAAGCAATGGAAGCTAGGGCTTCAAAGTAGAAAAAGCTAATGAAACCTTCTTGAAGTGTTGCTCCCTAATTGTTCTTAATTTCTGTGTTAAAGTCTAAATACTAATATCTTACCTGTGCCTAGCAAATAGTTCTCAATAAAATAGCTGCAGTTCTGTGCAAGGAGGAGGAGAAGAGGAAATAATGATTGGTTGTTTCTCACTAAATTTCCTGCAACTGAAGTCCAAAACTGGAGTAAAAACAAAATATCTTACTTCATCTTTGGCTTTTATTTCAAATAGATATCCAGAAAAGAAGATATTTTCAGGGGACTTAAAAATTCGGTCCCTATTGATTATCATTCTTCATGTTGATCCTAGTACAGGTATGTGCAATGATTTTACCTACACTTGCAGTGCAAGCTAAAAGCAAGACACTATGGCTAAACTGCAGTTTTAAATTATGTTCATGCATGCCAGTGTAAAACTTTAAATCTCAATAGTATTTTCCATCACCAGATTTGCTAAATATATGAAACAATCTCACGTGTCAGAGAAGATTAAAAGATAGTCCCAGTGGAATTCAGAAGCAAGTAACAAAAGAGGATGATAATATCACATTGAAAGGAAAATGTAG
>JAUBOD010000142.1:625091-659242 GCA_032353885.1 Nothura maculosa
TTAAAAGATAGTCCCAGTGGAATTCAGAAGCAAGTAACAAAAGAGGATGATAATATCACATTGAAAGGAAAATGTAGAATTTAAAATAAAGATTCTGACACCTCACAACTATAGCATTTTTTAAATGTGCTGTATTGGTGGATGGTTCTGGATAAAAGTGTGTATTTATAACATGAAAAATGACATGAATTTCTGAAAGATTTACAGGTTTCAAGACTCACACTTCACATTTAGGATTTCCATATTGAAATATCAGAGAAGTATCTCTTAGACCACATTTGCTTTGTGCCACTGGCAGAATCCTGAATCTTCCATTTCCTTTACAGTTAGGTGCTGATCTAACAGGCACATAAACATGAGTTCACCTTTCCTGACAGGACTGATTTCAAAGGGATATTTGCCGCAAAAAAAGAATTCAAACATATTTTGGAAGGATCAGGGCCTGAGATAGAAAGGTGCAATCTGGCTAACAGAAACTGTTTTTGCTAATGGGAAGAGGGGAGCATAAGAG
Organism: Nothura maculosa; assembly: GCA_032353885.1. Taxonomy (NCBI): domain Eukaryota; kingdom Metazoa; phylum Chordata; class Aves; order Tinamiformes; family Tinamidae; genus Nothura; species Nothura maculosa. Next base: position 625,603 of record JAUBOD010000142.1, read on the forward strand.
TTCCCAGAAATGAAAATGAAAGCCTGATGTGTTTTTTAATGTCATCCAAAGCGTTCAAAGAAAGTTCTGTCAGAAGCTTCAGAAGTAGTCATTTTTTTAAATGCCAGTTGAGAGTGCCCCTTTAACATGACAGAGCTCAGAGTTTGCTTAGTTAACTTTTAGGAACCTATTATTTTCTTTTGCTAAAAGATTTATCCACTGAAAGGGGAACGTTTTTGTCCTCACAGCTGTTTGTACCTATATTATTGAACTTTTTTCGTCCAGCTTTGCCCTTGTCTCACTCCCTGGATGTAAAGGATGCAAATCGTTTTGCTTTAGCTTAGAAGAGTGCCTTAATCACAGGCAAATGCTTGCAATCTGTCTTTCATTAAAAGAGTTTTTTGCTTTTCTGTTTCACACAAAATTTTTTGAATTGCCCTTCTAAGGGAAGATTTCACCTCTATTTTTGCCTTGAGGGAAATGTTGGCTACAATAAAGCATATTTATTAGGGAAGTGGGAATAGTATTTTTGTAGTGTGGTCCTGAGAAAATATAGTAGTGTTCTATCAACATCTCTCACTCTTCAAAAATACCGCTTAAAAAGTAGTCATTAGCATGAAATACTTGGGGCAAGTTTAGTTGTGTTAATAGAATAGAAAAAAAAAATGTATTTCCCTATTAAAAAACAGGGCAAGTCTTCTCTATACAAAAAAAAAAAAAATCCTTAGTAAAGTAGCTTTCGTTATCAAATTCCTGAAACATCTTGCAGAGCAGGAGTCTCCTATTTCTAGCTATCAAACCTAATACTAGTATCAAACACTTGCTATGGCAGACTATAAAATAGAAATAGAAAAGATTGATCTTTCTGAAATGCTTAAAATATTTTAAATGATTAAATTCAGAATTTTAGTGGACCTAGCAAAGGTATAGACTGCATTCTACAGGAAAAAAACAGTACATTAAATCCAAAATATTAGAAATATTTTATAATTGTAGCTGTAGTAATTTATAATATAAGTAATATTTGGATTAGAAGCTGACATATAATTATTAATAACATATATACATGCTATAAATTCCTTTTAGATGTGTTTATACATTTATGCAATACAGGGAAAATATGCAATAAGCAAAATAGTAGCTGAACCAAATTCCTTGCTGATAATCTTAAAAATTCACTCTTCTTAACTAATAAGAGCAGAATTTCTTCCCTTTGAAAATCACCAGTTCCTAAAGAGGAGAAATCCTAAAACTAAAAATAAAAAAAATGTGGACTATGAATAAAGGATAATAGATATCTACCAAAAGTCACTGTCACTGCTAAGCTTTTGTTTCAAGTCAATAACAGGCTGAACTTCTCAATTGCTGCTGAATTTAGCCCCACATAAGGATCTATGGACTTCTGCAAAACAAACAAAGGAAATGACATTTTAAAAAATAACTTAAAAAAAACCAACTCATGTCCTCATTAAAATAACCATTTCATTTGAAGATAGCTGAAATTTAATTTTAAAAAGTGATTTAAAAAAAAAAATCAGTAAAATAACAACCAAGTCTAGTTGAAGTCTCTGTTCTCCTAACCATGATGCTGCCAGGGAAAAGTTAAGTACCTTGGATCCTCTGTGCTCACATCTGTAGATTCTGGCATATGAACTGTAGAGCACATCTTAAATGGGAAAAAAAAATTAAGTCAAACACAGTGTAAACAGTTGTTGTAAATGTTGTCTTATTAAAAGAAGGTGACTAACCAACAACATTCTAAAACATTATTCTTCATAGACCTGTAAGGTCCAGAATCCTCAGTGTGAATTGACACTCCACTGTGCTGTCAAACAAAAAATTGGGCTATTCCAAAAAGTCGACAGTGTAAGTATGTGTAACGTCCTAAATGCTAAAACAAATTATCTTTTCCTTGATAAAGTTAGATGTTTGCAGGCCAAAAGTTTTGACTCAGTGACGTGAATAAAAAAATTCCAGCCATGAATCCATGTAAAGTAAAAGGGAAGAGAAAAAAAAGCAATGAATCCCTGGTATTTTTCAAGAAAGCAACACAAAATAGTTGGTATTCACTTTGTCAGATCGCCCTAATAAGATCTATTCTTCTTATCTATCTGTGTTACTCAGAACGCTGTGTAAATGCTATAGTGAATAAAAAAATTGAAGTGTAATCATTTATATTGTATTTTTGCAGTGACAAATATTTGCATGTATACTCAGCAAAAGTCTGAATATTTGTAAATAGAATGACCAAGGCATGATTGATGATTTAGAGTAGAGCAGGGTCGGAATTATCTATAATAGTTGGTTATCGCAAGGAATGTTTAATTACTTCCTTAGCAATAAGAAATTTACTATGTCAAATTAAATTAACATTAATTCAACTGATAACTAATTACTTATGTTAATTAATGCTACAGTATTCACTGGAAGGGAGATGATTCCACTTAAATGATCCTAACTCACCTAAAATGATTTCACCCTAAATGATGAAATTCACTTCTTTTTTTCACACCAAACTGTGAAGAGCAAATCTTACTCTCTTTCATTAAACTTTTGCTTATTCGAGAGGTTTTATTTCCTTCCTCCCATCAGGCCTAAGCTTTAGCAATTAAGATGTATTATGCATTTGTCCAGTACAAGATAATGAGTTGATTTCTAGTGTCTATGTAAAACATATTGGACCATAATTACTCTATGCCATCTCTAGGAAACATGCCATCTGGAAAATCTGAAAAAAAAAAGCACAAAATCACAAGGGTGTCCACATCTGGGGAGAGGTGCAGTGCAGAGGGGGTGATCTTTTTTTTTCTAATTTTTCTATCATGGTTTGTCTGCTGTATTTAGAAACAAAATCCTGCACTGCTCCATCTCTTTTTTTCTTTGACCTTTTCTGATGCAATCATCATTTATTTTTCCAAGTTCTGTCTATTTCCCTTCTCCCTAGCTCCATAGCACTTGCATGCTCTTCCTTCAATTCTCTGTGTGTGACATTGCAGCCTGAGGAGGAGAAAGCACCCAGAGACATCCACCAAAATTGCAGTACAGCTGGTGTTCATGGACCCAATTAGACACATGGCATTTCCCACGGCACAGCCACAGAGGCAGCAAGTCCCCCCAAACATTTTTCATTGTATGAGGGATTAAACTATTTCTTTCTGTTATTGTTAAATCCTATAAGCAGAAGGAGTTTCGTATTTGTGTGTCTCTTCATTTCCAAAAACCAATTATTGCCAAATTGCAAAGTATTCCCAAATAGGTAAACAATTACTAAATTTTAACATAAACGTTAACATTACCCAGGCAATCAATCCTGAAGCACACAATAAATGGCTGCTTCACAACTGAATCTTTCATTCAATTTATAGATGGGAGATTTTCTTGACATTCCACTTTATAACTACATTTTCGTAAAAACTATTAATTATTGTGTCTTCTTACAACAACATACAGCCAGCAATCTCCACAATAACTCTCCTCCCAGCCCAAGAGCAATTTTCTGAGTTATGGCACAAATAGAATTGCTATATGCAGAATAAACTAAGCAGTCTCTAAAAGGGCAATGCAAGTTTTCTTGCAGTGTTAAGCCAGCATTAGAGAGACCTGCATAGCCAAACTGTGATATTACAGTCTTACGCGAGTAACCCTCTGCAGCATCGAAGTGAATAACACAACTAACTTAGTGCTAGGCAGATGGAGATTTTTTTGATGGTAAATAAAGACTTTCTGTCTATTTGCTCCCTGGAACCTGGCACAGGAAATCCCAAATCCTAAAATAATAAATCTTCTTTTTGTCTTTTAATTTCTACAGCAAAATAAAAATCATTAGGCATCCACAGCCATGAACTATCTCTTACATTTTCAAAGCTTTCTGCATCTCTCAGGCATAAAAATATTAAGTTGGCTGAAGTTAAAAAAAAAGAAAGAAACAGTTTAAAAGTAACAGCCTTGTTGTCCTGTATGGAGCATTGTTGTACTGAACTGCACAGTAAAAAAGCAGAAACACTTAGGGAGTGCAGAGATGATCATATTCTAGAAACGTTTAGCTGAGCTAATCCATCCGCTTTCATGTCACCAGAAATTTGCACACCAGCGACCAGAGGAAAACATGATCTTTTCAAAGTGTAAGAATGATCATCTAGACATTGGCCTCACTCTTAGAATTATTTTATTCAGCCAGGATAACCCAGCACACCAAGAAAAGATTCCCATACAGGAATCAGAAATGTTCCAGTTTTGACAGTTGTGCTGAAGAAGAGGATTCTCTCTGTCTGTGAAGGTCTCATTGGGACATCTCAGAGCATAAGTACAACCCAAGGAAGAGGTCAAGATCTCCGCAGGAATTATACCTTCTCAATGCCGTGGAAAATAAGGTCACTTTTTAAAAATCAGCAGCATAAAGTCCTTTGAAATGCAGAGGATACACATCCTGCAGAATCAGGTCCTGGGGCAGAAGTTGCCTAGCAAATATGCGTCCATACAGTCTTTGTTTTACTTATTAATGTGATATAATGCTTGCAATGTCCTTGTTTCTTGTTGTTGATTGGATACTTGGTATAGAAAAGCACAAACACAGGTGCACTGCACATATTTTACTTAAGGCAGCAGCAGAATCCATTGTAATTTCTGGGCAGAATCTGCTTTTAAGGAAGCCAAAGGGAATGCTTCTATCAAAGGATGAGATGGTACAAGTGACTGCTCAGCAGCAATCTTTCTCCAATTTTTTCACCCTCTTAAGCAAGATGGCTTAAAGAAAAAAAAAAGGAAAAAAGGAAAAAAAAATCCAAGAAAAGGCATTTATCAGTGCAAACTGCAGCTAAGTGCAAAAATGACAGGAATGGTAGGGCAGCAACGGGATGATTCAAACTGATGCTTATGGACCATAATGAAATATTTACAACCATAATAAAAATGATTAGTTAATAGTTGCATATTATCCTTTTTGAGGAATCAGGGAAAATCAAATGAGGCAAGTAGGTGGGGAATCTACTTGTAAATCTTTCTATATGTTCTCAATGCAGCTTCTTTCTCAACAGATTCAAACTTACAGAACAGATCTACAGGCACCTCTAGGGGGATAAAACAGCAATACTTCATTCTTAAAGACTCTCCTGTTGTTCTTAGAGTTATTTTCTTTCACTGTGTATAACAGTCAGTCAGCACTTTTGACAGCTTGGTAAGGGATGCTATTAAACTGATGTGGCTTCCTAAGGAGTCTGTGCTACACAGCTTCTTACTCTCAGTAAAAGCAAAGTAACTTTTGCTATTTTTAGTTCTTCTTTTACATTTGAGGTGTGTTTCTAATCGGGCAGTTCTCTATATCCTGAAGCTCCTAGAAACAGAGGCTTGGTTTTGTTAGTTCATTGGTCATGGGAAAAAAAATATTAATGCTAGCCAACTTTTTAATATGATTTTTCTTGACCAATTCATAAGTGCTCTTTAGAACCTGTAAATCAGTTCTTTTAAAGTTAATTAACAATAATTTCTTTCCAATAGATATATGCATTCATATTGCTGAGCATACCTGTTTAACAATACTGAAAAATTTCCTTTACTTCTGTCATTAAAAGCAGAAGCTATTTTTTGGTATTTTCTTAGTAGTTAAAAAATGGGGATTTGAAGAACTGTAGAATTATTTGTAAAATCATGCAGAATCTGGCAAATAACTGTGGTTGATAAAAGAAAAAAAAATGGGGAGCAGTTCTAATGTCCATATGTTTAATTTCACTGTTATCTAAATCAAAATGTCTTTAGTAATTCCAAACACGTTTTAAAACTTATTTTCAAATTATTTTTATGAAGTGTAAAAAAAAAAAAGAGAGAGGTAGTGGGAATACATTTTAAAAATAGTTACACATCCAAAATATAACAAGATTAACCAAAATTTATATTTTCCTATTTCTTAATAAAGGGGAAAAAAAAATCTCACTTACTTCCATTCTCTTCACTTTTTTTTTCAGCTCAATCTCCAAAATCCTCTATCACTCAGTCCTAGGTGGGAATCCTTCTCTGAATTTCCCTGTTGCTGTGAAATATTAAGTACTGGCCTAAGACATCTCCTAAGTTCAGCCTTTCTTCCTTATTTTTCAAAAGGGGAGTGGGGAAGGGGAATTCAGATGGTCCTACCACCATCTTCACAATATCCTTAGATCAACAGCTCAGCTTAGGAAATGGCCTTGGGAAAAATTATTGCAACTCCTTGATTCATTTACTGATTCACAGATCTTTCAGGGTGTTCTTTTAAAAGAAGCCACTGGCATGAACAGTGTTGCTAGGACTCTGATTGACACTGTTTCCTGTTGAGGTTTTAAAATTTCTTAATTGGCTTTCAAAGCAATTTTAAATTAATTTTTTCATGACACCACTTTATCTTTCTCTAGCAGCTCTCACAAAAGAGTGCTATAGACCTTACCATAGCAAAGGCAAAGACACTGCATTTGGAAAAAAAAATGCTTAGCAATCAGAAAGGCTGGAATCATAAAATATATTCACTCATTTAGGAACAGCAAAGAACTACTGCAATCAATCTTTTCACTAAAAAAAAAATAAAAATAAAAAAAAATCTAAGTGCTGTTGCACAGTGCTCTTTATTTGTAGAAAATAAGAATCCAGAAAAGAAAACATTTCTCCTGGCCTGCTATGGCCAAAGTTTGGCACTGCAGCACAGAAAAGCCCATGGCTGCCTGAGCTTCCATGTACAGTGGAGTATCCATTGCTGTGCTTAATGATGGAGTTGTACAGTTCTCATATTGACAAATGCTTATCATTTGTTTGTTTGCCCACTGCACTTCTAATGTCAGGATTTCAACATACCTTCCCAGCACATCACAGCTTTTGTTAAACAGGCATTAGCAGGATTAGTCTCTTTGGGAAAGTATCCGTTCACTTAAATTTGGTCAGATTTAGAAAATTTAAGGTTCTTATATTGAATTTATTTTTGTATCACGATTGTAAAATACAGATCTCAATCAACCCATAGGCTATTTTAAATAGCACTCAAATAGATTTTATTTAAAATTGAAACCAGTGTAAACGCTATATGTGCTGGTCTAAGTCTACCTAGGAATTTTCCCAGTGTTCTCAAACTGAGTTTAGTGCTTTTTTTTTAAACCACCATAAGCTTATTAATGCAGACCAGAAAGAAACTAAAACAAAGCAAAACAAAACAAGACCACATTTCGACCCTTGAAGTCTTGCAAGCACTGATTCTTACAAGAAGCCAACTACTTAAAATGGGCACACTGATCTATTTGACTACAGGTGATTTGAGTGATCCTGGTTATGTTGCAAAATAATGCAAATGCTCTTTCCTGACTATAGCACTCTTGGAAGACCTCTTTTGACTTCTCTATCTGAAATAAAGTATCAGTTTTCCTTAAAGGCCAATATAGATAAAGCAGAATACTTCTGCCTGAGGAGAGACGAGCTGAACTGATATTTGATATTAGTGCTCAGTACCCAGTGGGAGCAGGTAGAAGTGATTGATGGTTTGTAAGGAATTACTTGACTTTTGCCTGTAACAGAAGCTTTTGGATTCTCCCAAAGTTCTTGTCAAAGACAAGAAATGTCTTTTGAAATTGCAATTTCCCCCTTCTGTGCAGGGAATAAACTCATATAAACTCATATAAAATTCAAGATTTAAAATAAATATAAAGGAAAGGAAAACATTATTTGACACATTGCCTTTTTTTTTCTTAAGCTGCTAATCTGTAAGATTTGTCTCTGTTACCCCATTACCTGCTGTCTTCGTACAATGTGAGTTATTCTCTCATCAGGAAAAGTTTAACAAACCTAACAGCAGGAGTTCACCAATTCAACAAGACACGTATCACCACAGAGAAAAATCCTTCTCATTCTCTGTCTCCTCAGACTCCAAGGTCAAAGTTGTATGAGCTTGACCAATACAAACGCTTTTCTAAACCCACACAAGGCTTTTCTTGCTGCCATCTGGACAGCTCCATACGCCTCCTGCAATCATGTCATCTGACGAAGACAAGAGTACTAAAATATAGGAGGAGTACAGACATTATATTAGTTGGATTTTCATTCTCCCTTCCATCAAATACACCAGGGAGCAATGGATCTGAGCCTCCCTTAGCGACCCCACTGTCCCCCTCTGAATCTCCTGCTTAGGAGGGAAACCAATGATTCAACAGGTGGGATGAATGCACTCATGCAGTCCAAGACATACATACATTTGTTAGAAAGACATCACATAAATGAATTCCAGTCTCAAGATTTTCTGCCAAAAAACAATCTAATATTCTCTGTCTTACATATCATTATTATAGAGCATATTTCCTCAATGATTCTCAAGCACCATGTAAAGGATGGTGTCCATCAATTCACTTTACCTAGGAAAATTGGAGCACCAAAAGAGATGACAAAAAGTCCTCTGCTGGTTCCTGAAATGCTAGTTCTATGCATTGAGCACTCAGACAAAAACTTAACTAACAAAATACATCTGGAAGTAAATTAAGCCTCTGTCTATTCACAGACCTAATAAGCATTAGACAGAAATGGGAAATTTTCATAGCATATGAAAAAAAAAGTATTTTTATCATTTACATTCCCTCTACTCTGAAAATTCTGGTTTGTCTTTTTCAGGATTTGATGCCACTACATGCACTTCCAACAAATAGATTTATATGGAATATGTGCTCTGCACATGGCTTTTCAATAAAAAGAGGTAGCATGTGGCAGTCTATTTTTATCGTTCCTTCAATTGGACTTGCTCAAAACTTGTTATCCACCTTCTTTGGGATTCATCTCTGCTGAAACAGTATCCAGTCCAAAATTTCTGGATACTTCTAGCCAGTTGCCAGTTCTCTCATTTTTTTTGTCGCAGATAGTGTTTTCTTGACTTGCAGTATGTTTGAGACCCAGGCACTCCTTACAGGAGTGTAGGCAGCATTACAACGGCTATTTCACAAAAACCTCCAAGGTTAGATTGAAGAATTTTATACCATAGCAAAATGGACAGGGGTTTTACTCATGCCAGCAATGTAAGACTTTGTCATGAGGCAAGTCTTACAGATAAGTAGATGTAATAAACACATTTTACATCATAAAATGTGTATCATATTGTTTTCTATCAGCACAAAGCCTCACTCTAATTCATTATCATAGATTTACATAATGTAGCATATGAAATATGCTTTTTAATGCAATCGCTTTACAGATAGACATGCATACACCAAAAAAAAAAAAACCTCCCATAGAAGTTTTCTGAAGACAATTTGTGTATTTTCAATATGTGCCATTAGAAATACCCACAGGGTGCGTGATACAGAGACACTTCTGTCAAAATTTGTTTATGGGGCTCCAAATCACTGCATCCCCTCCCTCTTTGCAAGGAGTATGGCCCTCCTGGACATATGAAACTGCATTTTGTGATAGCACGGTATGGTTGTCCATCTGAAGCACTTCTGTGCAACCAAGGACACCGTATTTCAAAGGAGGGGAAAAATACCCTCAAAATACCCAAGACAAACTTGCACCCAATCAAGGAGCGAACAAAACTTATTCTGGGCCCGTGGCTGTTTAAGAGGCAAGGACTTAAAAAAGTCAGCAAGGTAGGCAGTGGTAAATGGTGCATACATTGAGGACGTCTGTGCCTGCCCCCACCTCCCCTTCTCTCCTCTCCCCCCATCCCGTGACCTTTCTCTGCTTAGGTTTAAACTATAAATACCCGGAGGACACTCGAGCCCATTGTTTTGCTGCCCTCTGAGAAAATCAAACCTGTGAAGGGAGAGGAGGTGCTGGGGCCGCCGGGTTCGGGCTGGCGCCTCTCTCCGCTGCCACCGTGGCCCTGGGGCCGGGACCGGCCGCGTCTCGGAGGGGCGCGCAGGAGCCGCCACCGGGGTCCACGCAGGCCCCGCGCCGCGAATGGTCACGAGGCCGGGCGAGCCGCTCTGAAGGCAGGCTAACTTTCATAGCTTGGCGATTTAAACCCACGTGTGCTTCAAATTCAAATCTATTTACCCTTCTAAACTAGCTCCCTAAACCAGTGCATCAACCTTGGTGACAAAATTCATCCCAGACGCGTAACTGGGACATGCTGAGGATTTTTTCGCAAATACAAGGCATTCACCCACTCGTGTTTCTCATCCTCTACCTCCCCAAAACACAACTCCTCGCGGTTTCCCGCGCCTCTGCCGGGAAGCTACCGCTCTCTCGGCAAAAGGAGTCAAAGAGAGTCGGCGTCGCTGCAAACCTGGTTAGCCAAGGGCTTGGGCACTGCTCGGAAATCGCAGGTGCGAAGTGATGGACTTCGTCAAAACGGAGAAACATGCACGCGAGTAGTCTTGCACCCTCCATGAAAGCTGCCTTTCGTAAACAAAAGTGCAAAGAGCGGAGGGAGAGATGGGAGGGCGAAAAGTGCAGATCCCGGCACTATTTTCCATGAAACGGCGAAGCCAAACGAAACAGGCGCCAAGCCGAGCTGTGGCGCCATGAACCTCCTGCACGGCCTCCGTCCCCCGCGGCTCCGCTGCCCGTGCCGCTCGTCTCTCGCCTCGGCAACCTAGAGCCCGCTAAATGAGGCGAACACCTCCGTGCGAGCGGAAGAGCTGGAAAAGGGAGCGTGAGCACTCATCACTCCTTTTCCCCGCGTTGGATCGCTTAAGGCAACTGATCCCCAATTCAAACTTTTGTTAGAATAAATCGATAAATTTGGTTAGTTCCATTTGCCAAACTAGTATTTTTTCCCCATTCTTCATGGTGATATTTTGGGCTTCCCTGTAGTCACATTCACACTAATAATATCAGGGGAAAAAAAAAGAAAAAGAAAAAAAAGTCCCACATTACTCCGCATTTCCTATGCTCTTCGGGAGCAGCGATATTCCGTTCTGAACGCTTAGGGTAAAACCTCTCTTTTTCTATTTGCTTTTGTTGTATCACTAGAGATTTGGTGAGTTTTAAAAACTTAATATGTAAAATTCATTCTTAATTGGGGCTTGTAAAGATGGAATTTGGTGGGTATTATATAGCTGCTAATCAATTTTCACCCAGCAGCAAAGGTATATTGCGGCGAATAGGTTTAATGAAGTGACTGCGCAATTACACTCGCGGATTTTATTTGAAGTCTACTGAGGTCCTAAAAATGATTTTTCAAACTGTTCTTGATTTCCTTTGCTTTATGAAAAAATACCACATTTGATTCCTAAGTTTTCCGGCATTAGCAGCGGTTCTCTCCCGCTTTCTAGTATGGCACATTAGGGCATTTTTCCTTTTTTTTTTTAGTTTCAGATTCCTAATTAAAAAATAGTGTTCGAATTAGCCTCTTAAACAATGAAAAAATATATCCTGAAGTACCTCGAAATTAATGTCAAATTGTTCTAAAAAGGAAAAGTAATTAGCATATCTTCTGTTATTGGAAAAAAAAATGTCATTTCTGTTACCTATTTATAATTTTTATTTGGAACACTTTACCTTTTCTTGGCTGTTATTTTGATATCACCTTTCCTCTCTCTTTAACGCCTTTCGGTCCTCTATGATAGAGCTCTAGGTAGATTATATTTATGTCGCCTTCGGATCTGCACTGGGGAGAGCTGCACTCTCTACAAGCAAAATGAAATGCGATTTCTTGAGACTGGAGTTGAGCGAGAAGATCTCCGAAGTTCCGGGTCTTTAGCGCCTTTCAAAAAACACTAGTTTTGTTTAGAGCAGTTGGGGGGGGTTGTTTATTTGTTTGTTTTTAGAACAGATTTTTTTTCCAAATCACTCTTAAATATCTAATTGCTTCTCTGCTTTTAGTAGTGAGTTTTGGACAGTTGATCTTTGTCAATAACTGGGAAAATCTCTCTGACACACAAATTTTTTTATTCTCCAAGTTCATCATCGAGTAGAATGGAGAAAATGGAGTAAATTACTACCATTACTCTCATGAGATGTGGGAGAGACATTGCTTGAACTTTCCCCTCCAACTCCAATATTTAAAAGAAAAAAAATAGCAGTTGGTAGTTCCCTTTCTCCGATCATGATCCTTATGTGCGTAGAGGCGCCTGCTCGATCTCGTTTCAAGGCATTAGGGAGCGGGGCGGTAGGATGGTGAGAGTGCGTGTGCTGCCGGGGTGGGAGGCAGCCCAAATCGCCGCGAAGCGCTCTCGCTTCACCCCTCGGAGATCCTGCGGCTTGGTTGCCCCTTCGACTGGGCTCTTGGTTAAAGGAACATCTACCTCAGGGGAAAAATAATTGCTATGGTTCGGGCACCAACGTTTCTCTTAATTTCCCCGATGCCTGGACTCTTTGGATCTTACCGTTCCCTGCTGCCCAGTTCCCTTGTCTGAGAGCCTTTTCCATGCCGGGAAAAGCAAAGACAAGGTCAATGCCAGCCCGCTGCCCCGGCATGGAGGCAATACGCCGCTCCCGGCCGCACTCCATCAGAGGCTGAGAGCAGGAGCTCCGGTGCATACTCCCGTGGACCTGAGCTCGTCTCAGCTGGGCCCGATCAGATCTCGCGGGACAAAATCAGAGCTCCAGTCCCAAGCCCCAGAGCTGCCTGGGCCAGGAGCTCAGAATTGCGGGGTGCGCGGGTGTCGCGGGGCCAGAGAACAGGCTGCGCCACCGCTTCGCCCTGGATCTGCGCATCGGGACGGCGTCAATCCGAGACGCCCGCCTCTTCTTCCTCCAGAATCCCCGGTTAGGTCAGCACAGTTTCCGTGGGGCAGACTTTTGGAGGGTCGTACAAAAGAAGAGAGATCGGTCCCTCAGTAATGTGAATGTGGTGGCCCCCTCTTTTGCCTCCGACACACCCTTGCAATGATGAGGGCTCTCCGGAGCTGCGCAGAGCAAGGCGAAACGCATGCCCCGAGACACCCAGGAAGTAGCAGCACGAACGCGGACATGGAGAGAGGGAGGGGTAAAGGAGAAGGAGGTGGGGGGGGCTGCCGTTCTCTCCTGGTAAGTTATGAATTTAGGGATAAAGAAGTTCGCGGTGAGTGAGAGAAAGGTCCCTGCAAACTGAAAACAATAATCATAATCTTCGAAGAGTTTCCCCGATGCCGGATGTTTTCCTGGACGCGCGACTGGTCAGAGGACCGCAGCTGCAAGGGGCTACGGCCGGGCCGGTAGCGAGAGAAAGGCAGGGAAGGAGAGAAGAGGAAAGAGGGTGGCATACAGAAAGGAGTTGCACTAACCGGGATTGAGCTCCAGGCACTGAGTCGGGTCTTCATTATCTCCTAGCTGGCCATTGGGACTGAGGCTTTCCATGGACAAATCCAGCCCCTTGTCCTCCCAGTCTCGCAGTTTCCTCTTTTTATTTGTCCCGATCAAGGCTTCTACTGAGAAAGCGTGCGCTCGAGAGCTGAGGGCCACCGCCGATCTTCGCCTCTCACTCATCTTATCCCCCAGCCCAGAATCTCGGCCAGAAGAGCAACCAGTGGCTGGGAGCGCGGAGCTCAGGGACCAGAGGCAGAGCCTCTCTCCTCTTTCTCCCCACACCCCTCCCAACTGCACCCCCCTGAAGAACCAGTCCTCAGTCTTCTGAACGAACTACATGAGGTTGCAGATACTCCGTCGGCAGAGCCGGGAGGGTGTGCACAGACTAGGTCCCCAGCACTTGCTCAGAGAGGCTGCAGGCTGGATTTCTTTTTTTCCTTTTTTTTTTTTTTTCTCCCCTTTCCTTCTGTCTCTCCCTGATTGATCCAAACTTCTGGGATATTTTTTTTTCACCAAGAGTTAGGCAGGCTGCGTGCGCCTGTGAAGGAAAAAAAATGTCCCCGGCCAATAGGAGGGAGAGATCAGGAGAAACCCAAAAGCTGCAGCCCAATGGGAAGGAGGGAGAGAGAGAGACTCGGGCTTCAGGCTAAGAATTTTGGCCATCTGAGTCCTGGGACACGGTCCGGGAGAATTAACTGTTTGAAGAGCGGAGAGCCATTAGGAAACACATAGCTCTAAATGCAGAGAGGTAACAACTCCTACACCTCTCTCCTCCACACCCAGATTTCCTAGAGGCTCCTGGTAACTAAATCTTTCCCTCCCCCTCCGTCTCTTCCCCTCCCCCCCCCGAAAAAAAGTGACAGAAAATGAACTTTAAAATCTAGGGGTGCAAAATGAGGGGATATTTGGATGTTTGGAAAACATCTTTCATATGTTACTTGTGTTTGCCAGTGGAACCGGTCTTCGGCCCTTGTAACAGTGCTGTCTTGGCATTTTCTTGAAGTTTCCCTTCAAGATGGTGTGTGTCCGAAGTGGCATGTCCGGGTCGGTGCATGGCACAGGATGGTGCTGGAGTAGGGTGCGCCGGAGCGAGGACAGAGAGGTCCAGACATCCTCTGGCATCAAGAGTGCCTTATATTTGGAAATGGGTAATATTAGTATCAGTATTTTTTTTTCCTTTACCTTTCCTTTCCTTTTGCCACTATAGCTATACAGGGAACACAAGCCGCTAAGTACAGCTGTCGGCCAGTTGTCTGGGCCGACAATTCAGCATTTCATTTCTGCTTGTATCTTCACTCGGATGATTCTCAGCCTGAGAAGGGATCATAACTGCTCTCACATCCCTGGATCGTGAGGGGTGCAGGGGGCTTGTAGCACAAATAAGGAAGAGCCACATTCACAGCGAGGAAGTAACGTGTATTTTCACCGTGTTCGGGCCACGGAGAAAAGAATATATGAAGTCAAGCGAAACACTCTCTAGGGATAATATAACAAGGCGTCAGGAGTTAATTCGATGTCCAGGATCGAATGCAGATTCGAAATAAACAATATATAAAGAAATAATAGGGAATGACATGGATATGACTCAAGTCAAGAAGAAAAAGAGGACGAGAAGACACGCCACATTTCGAAATAGAACATTTCTGATTGCTGTTTCTCGCAGACTCCCTGAAGCCTCGGCGTTGCTTCGAGCAGACCCGAAAAAAAAAAAAAGAAGAGAGCTCGGGCGAGCTGTTTCCTTGGAGCTGAGCACTAGCTGAAGAGAGCAAATGTGGGACAGGACCTCAAGCAGCCAGAAGCACCCTATAATGTTCATATTTGGCTGGCAGAAGCAATCCGTGATATTCATATTTGTGTGGCACACTATATACTTTCAGACCTGCCTTCTGGGCCGTTCAGCCATGTGCCAGGATTCAAACGGAGATGGAAGTGAAGGGGATATCGGATGAAAAGCGAATTCTTCGCGAAATCCCGGGAAAGCTAAGTAATTTAAAGCAATATATCTAGACTGGGGAGCAAATTTTTGCATCCTCGTCATTCCTTCTCCTCCCCCACCCCCGCTGATCCTTTCCCCTCCCCTCTTGCACATCCTGTTGGTGGGTCCCTTGCAGTGGGCTCCACGCCGGGCACACAAGGTGCTCCCGAAAGGGGGGCGCTTCCCCCCTCGCACTACCCCATTCTCATCTAGCCCCGCTGCGAAGGAAGCCCATTTCCTGGCTCCAAAGAGAGCAGTGCAAAGGGAAGTGTAGAGGCAAAGACTAAGACGCCTTGAGGAGAAGGCTCAGATTTTAAATACGGCACCGACCTGAGGAGTTGAGGGCCCGTAGAGGGCACACGAGTTTTGAGCGTGTCTCTCGGGTGGGTCCCCGGAGGCAAAGAAGTGTCCCCCCAAATAAAAACCCTTTTCCTTATTTCCGAAAACCTAGGAAACTCTCGTCTGGGAAGCAGACACAGAGGAAGGTTTTTGAAAGAGCTCTATCAAGATTTTAGAAAGAAAGGTCAAGAAAATACAGGATTATTTTTAGTATTTTCAAGAGAGGAAATAGTTTTTTAAAGGCAAAGCAATTTAAACGAATTTTGGGGACTCATGTGAGATTACCAGAAACTTTTTTTTCCCAGTAAAAGATGTTTTCCTCGGCCGATTATTTAAAGCAGTCGCGACCCATTTTACGTTGTCTTACCTACGGGTTCTGCCCGCCGCTTCTCGAGGTCTAAATATGTCGACGTTACTTTGAGAGACCACTCCGTGCCCAGCTCGAGCACAGGCACTGCTCAAAGAGCGAGCAAAAGCGCAACTGTGACTTCATGTCCGATCGGCCTCGACTTAGTAGACCTCCCAGGACCGGAGCGTCTTGCGGGGCCTGGCACTCAGCTCCCCACGGGGCCCCCGAGGGGGCAGATAGGAGACCGGGGCGACCCAGGGCTGACGACGACCGCACTCTCCTTTCCTGTCGCTCCGTCGGTGCCCAGGAGATTCTGCCCAGATCAGGATTCCCCTGCCCGCTTTCTGCCGCAAGAGTAAGGAATAAGCACAAGTCGCAACGCTATATGCAAGTTAAGAGTAGAGAAGCAGGCAGCCGGTGCACCGTCCTGGTCACTCCCGGGACATGTGGACTCGTACATCCGGGACAGGAGTTGCGACAAGGGAGAGAGGAGGAAGAGTGTTTGCAGGAGAAAACTCTCTGCATTTAGGAGACTCGTGCAGAGAAATCCGCACTGCGAATTGAAATTTAGATCCCTCCTTGGTGCCTCGTTGGCCAAGCCGGTTGGGCCAGCACATCCTTGCAGCATCACAAGGCACCTGGTCCCGTACGACCAGAGCCCTGCTGAGATCCCCCGCCCGCTGCAAGCGGCGTAAATCTGGAGTCAGCCTGGCGTTAGTCCGCATTTGGACACGAGACTTAGATCCCACTCTGACCCTTGGCCGCTGGAGATGAATGCAGCCCATTGCCGGGTCTTCCAGACTGCGGCTCGCAGGGGTAGCCCCCATTAAATCCAGGAAACTGCTCCCTGGAATAAAGTGGCAGGAGCAAGGGTCGCAGGGCCAGGCCCTGGGGTTTATAAAGAAGTCATTTAACGCTGTTTTCCAGTTGTCGCCTAGAGAGTCTGAAAATATTTGTTTATATGTGGAAATATTTGGGAAGAGAGAAATAAGGGGAGCCGACTGCAGAGTGGGAGTGCTGTCCAGATGTTCCACTTTCCAGGGCTGAGCGGAGCCGGTTTCAAACACAACTGCACAGCAAGAAAAATGTTATTGAAAGTCCTTTAACTATATCTAGTATGGGGAAATATATATTTTTAAGTTAGTAATTGAAAACAAGATTAAGACTAGTCAATGGGTGTGTGTGAGCTGTCCGTTAATGTAAGCGAATGATTTACTGGACTTTAACGCAACGTCAATTGTCTTTAAAAATGGATCGGAGGATTTCGATCCTCGTGCAATGGTAGGAGACGAATTTAACGCGCCTGCAGCCGCTGGTTGGAAACTCGAGTGAGATGATGTGCTCTGACTGCGCGGCGACGTTTATTGAGACAGCGAAAAACAAAATACGCCTGCAATCTATTTTTATGATCTGCACAAACGGTATTGTTGTGTATTATTAATTCATAATTATACCCCTATTATGCCGCCAATTCTCCCCCTCTCCAGCTTCTCGTTTCGCCGTTTTTCTCAGGCTTTGAGAATCGAACCACCGCAAATATTTACGGTCTCAAGCGCTTTTAAATGCACTTTGTTTGTGTTCTACAGAATAAAAATCTCTATTAGCGTTTAAAAAAACACCATGCCAGTCCCTTAAGCCTTCCAGATGTTTGCAATAAAATGTCAGGTTTTGCCTTTGGGACTCGAAATAAAATTTAACTACCTTCACCCTGTAATTATTCTCTTAGCTCTCCGTTCGTAAATTTATCTGCTTTCTATCAGGAGAAAAAAATAATCTGATTATACATTTGGACTATTAAAAAAAAAAAAAAAAAAAAGGCGCCTACTCTGCTTTCCCTCCATCTTATCAGGACTTCACCTTTGCTTGTTTGGGGCGGTACGGACCCAATACGCTTATACTAGTTTTATTCTCTTATTTTCAGAATGGCAAAACGCAGATTTCCTTGTCTTAAAACAAAATATGCCCCGTGTTCCCAGGCCTTCTTTCCACTCCCAAGTCCGGGCCATAGTGCTCCTAGGGAGACGCGACTTGGGAACTAAAATTGTCCCTGAACTTCCTCCAGCTCCAGGCGACGCTACTTTGCAGGCACTAATCAGACCTGACTGTATTTCAGAGACTCCCTGTGGAGCTGATTGGAAATCGGCAATTACGATGAATAATTCAAACAAAACAGGCTCCCCTCACAAGCAAAGACTAGAGTCCCTCTGCTTTCTTAACTACTAACTCGGAACAACAAAAGCAGGCTTAAATTGTATGCCTTCTGCATTTTCCACGCTACAGTTCAGAGAAGCTCGGAGCAGCCAGGGAGGATCTACATTTTTTCCTTCTTTTTTACTTTCTCATTCCATCTCCCAAGTTTGCTCGGCTTCTGCGGCGTTTCTGCAGCCAGCAGCTTTTGCGATTTGGCTAAGGAGCAGATACAGAGTGTGTCCTCTCGCGTTTCGCTCGGCCCTTGGGCGCAGCGGGAACCATCGTTGGCTCCTGTCCGCTGCCGCCTTCCCCTGCTGCGAGGGGCAGAAACCTCCCTTCGTATATTTTTTTACTTGTCCGGAGCGGGGGTCCTCCCTGGCAGGTGAATCGGAGGGCGAGGGGAGAAGAGCTCCTTTGGGAGGTACAGAGCAGATTACCGCTAAAGGTTGCTGGGACCGGGCATTGCTCCCGGTCTCGCCGAGCGACAGGGAGGGACGAGGAGAAAGATAAGTATTTAATCAGCATATCCACCCACGGCATTACCTTTTTGACCGTTACATTTGCGTATGTGTGTGTCCCCGGAAAAGGACTGAGGCACAAGCTGGGCTCCGAGGCCTCGCCGGGCGCTGTCCCTTGTCCCATCTACAGCGGGTCGATCAGGACTCCTTGCTCGAGCCCCTGCCTCTGCAAGTGTACATCTGCAAGTGTATTCGGGGTTGGTGTTCATCGGAGGGAAGGGAGTAAACCATCTCAAAGGAGTTTGTTTATGTGCGTTTTGGTTGTTTGCTTGTTCACTTTCATAAATAAATTGCCCTTGAGGAATTTTTTAGATTGAGGGGTCCAGGGGTCTAGAGCACTAGAGGACAAGAGCGTTATGCGAGGGCAGGACACACGAGCTGACGCCGGGTCAAGGGAGCCTTTCGTCTGGGGCAGCCCTCCCCGGCCCCTCACTGGGGGCTGCCCGTCAAATGAGCAGCCATTTAATGGTGGAGGGGCCTCCGCAGCCCTGCCTGGGCTTATCACCACTGCTGCTCCGATCCTGGACCTGGCCGTGGCTGCTCACACTTTTGGAGCGAAGTGAAGCCTCTTCCCTCACCATCCTCTTCCCGAGTCCCCATTAGACTGTGGCAGGGCCAGGGTAGGGATGAGAGTCCCGAAGAGGTGGCCCTGGGTGAGACGCTGGAAATATCCCTGCCCATAGGGAGAGTTTTTCTTCCCAAGGGTCACTGATCCGAATCTGTACGTTGGGCTCTGCTTTTGCACTGTAATGGGGGCGGGGAGGGAGGGGGAAAGAGGAGAAAAAAGAAAAAGAGAAAGAGGAAAAGGAAAAAGAAAAGAAATAATCCACCAACTTTCACCTCAGTAGCAAATAACAATTACACGGCAGTACATTAAAGATGGACAATACTCGTGGACTATTGTCGCTATTATAGTTTCCTTTTTTTTTTTTTTTTTTTGTTCTGGTTCTGTTTATTTATTCATTTATTTGTTAATGTGTTTTATTATTTTATGTATTAATCATCACGTACGCAGACTTCTCGTCCCATTCCTGCAGTGCAGCAGTCAAGATCTGGGCGAATGTGTGTTGAATGAGTGAGAAAATCTGGCTCTGCACCCATGCGTGGCCTCACGATACCTGGAGGTGCAATGGGACCAAGAACACTAGCACCCTTGCAGCAGCACTCAGTTGATGGCAGTGTTTTCCCCTTATCCCCATGCATCGCACTCGCATCCCAAAACAGTGGCTCCAACGTAGCGCCGCGGCTGTCCTTTGCACTACCGGCCCCTTGTTACTAAGAAGGGATCCACAGTCCGCTTTTCCGCGGAAGAAAGACAAGCTGGGCAGAGCTTTTCAATGTGTGTCCTGTCAAAAATAAATATGAGTAGAGTTTTTTTTTCTTTTTTTTTCTTCAAGATGAAACTCTTTGAAAGGTTTATTATGCATTCTCCTACCTCACACATGATGTGTTATACTGTGAACAATCCCGTTCAAGATCGATTCTAAAATCTAGCAGACTTTAATGTGACTATTCAAAAGAGCGATGAATGCGAGATGTGGCCATTCTGCTCTCGAAAACAAGTATTTTTTTTCCGTCTTCCTGTCGGGATACAAGAATAGGACCGACTAGGAAAGCGGGCTAGTAGTCTCTGGCCTCCAAGGAAGGGGTAGGTAGATACAACCCCCAGTGACTTCAGGGTCACTTCTTTCTCTCCACGCAGCGCTGTCGCTGCTGAGAGCAAGCGGAAGGGTAGAAAACCGACGGGCGCCCCCGTGCTGCGGGGTGCGCAGTGCGACCGGCCCGGCCGCTGTCACCACCTCCCCTTGCCCAGTGGCTGCCTTCGCCACTGGCTGGGGGCCCCATTTCTGCTCCTTGTGAATCGCTAAAGTCACACGTTCTTATTCAGCGTCGGGAACTTACCAAGATTTATTATTTGTATTATTTAGTGCGTTATGTTATTCTCTATTGGTATTAGTTCTTAAAGACTACAAAGCTCCCGAGAAAAACACTGGGCTGCCCTAGAGCTATTTGTTGCGATACATTTGGCTGCTGGGGATCCCTTATTTGACATGTGTCCTGCTTGTCTGGTATTATTCTTTCCCTTTCCTTCGAAGCTTAAAGATAAAAACCTTTAAGCTGGAAGAGTAAACATTGATGCGGCACCACTTAATACAGCGCCTCAGTGCTTTACTCCTGCAGCCGCTCAGTCCTCTCGATACTGGGACCTCCGTTCCCAGTAATTCCCACTAAACGCGTGAAAATCGACAGAGATCTCCCTTCCCTGCCGCTTCGAGCCTCGGTGCTGGTTCTGTGGTGGCTCGGGCTTTTGTGGTTCGGTGCTTTTCTGTGGGCGTCAGCGGCTCTCGAGGCATCGACACTGCGTGGGAGTCCGGCTTGGCGTGGAGGAGGCGCCACCTCAAGGCGCGGTGCGCAGTCGCTTGCCAGGCCTCGGACTCGCGCCCTCCCGGGTCTGCCTAGAGGCACGGGGAGAGCGGACTCCCCGGGAAGCGCAGCGGGAAGCGGCTGAGCCGTGTTAGAGACCTGGAAGCGGAGTTCGGGCCTCCTCCCGTGCAGCAGGTTACGCAACGGGCAGCAGCTCTTCTGTGCGCGGATGGCAGGCGGCTAGGGACGTGTGCCCGACTTGGGACCTCGCTCAGGCGACACCAACAGAAGCCTCAGGGCAACCAGACAGAGCCAGCCTATGCCATCGTGCCGCTGCGCTGCAGGGTGGTGGCAGCAGCTCTGCTTTTGGAAAGTAAAAACACGATAGCAATGTAACACTCGTCTCAGTGTGACCGTTTGATTGGCAGCACTGGTCAGAACCTGGAGCGCACACATGTGTCTCCTCTGCCCCCTTCCTATGGCTACCCACTCGCACCAGCCACCGGGACATGCTGCTAGGAAAGGGATTTTCAGTGACTTGAACGACATTCCGCGAGGCAACTCCCTCGAAGGACAAGAGTGGTTTCCTCTTTAAAACAGAGGCGCTGAGCAATAGACACAGAGTCAAAACCATCCTTATAATAATATGACGTTTTCTTCTTTAGAGACGTGTGTTACAGATCAGTCCATTCGCCTGCATCCTCTTGTGCTCTTGATGCTCCCGCTCAGCTCTGTTTGTTCGCTGTCCTTTTGTATGGTTTTTTTCCCTTGCCTTGAATGTTAATAAAATTCTCTATTTTGTCGTGTTTTGCTTCTCCCTGCCTTCCCCTTCTTTCGCTCTAAAGCTGATTTCAAAGGAATGTTGGCTGAACCTCCTCCTCTGCTGCTTTCTTTCCCGTGATGGCAAATTCGCCGTAATTTGTGGACTTGCCCAATGCAAACATTGCATTAAAAAGTATTTCGAGTCATTTCACTGTTGCCCTGCATTCTTTAGATGTGGTCTATAGGCACCCATCATCTCTCTGTGACCCTTCAGTGACAGCTCGAATTATTTCATTTTGTTTCTATCCCTTTTCTCCTTCTTCCTCCACCCTCATCCTTAACTGTCTTTCTCTCAGTTTTAAAATTTATTCTTCATTCAAGGGTAGTGACGGATTCCTCCTCTATCCGATTCTGAGATCAGCGCGGTCGCCTCTCGTATTCCCAGGGAAGAGCCACCCCGAGAGGTATCGAGATGCCCCCTTCTTCGGCACGCCAAAGATGCTCCCTCCCCTCTTAGGTTCCAGACATCGGGTGCTCTTCCCACCGGCAGGCAGGCCCCGCGTGTCCTCAGCCTGTGTGTGTAGGAGGATGGGGACTGCGAGGATACTGGATGCCTAGGGCCAGGCAAGAAGCCTCAGAGCAAAATAGAGTCGAGGAGCGAGAGTTCCCCATCGCGGCAGGTGCAGGCACCGGATCCTCTGGGTTTCGGCAATTCCTCGCCTTTCCCTCCTAATCTGGGAGTACTGCAAGACAAACCAGGTTTATACTTCTGCTTGGGATGGCCCTTTGCGGAAAACCCTCAAAGATCAGTGGAAAAGACCCTGGGTTTTCCAGAGTAAACGATCTCCTCATCCTCGAGGAAGAGGGGATGGACTCCTTTTGAAAAAATTATTCCCGACTGTGCAGCGCCTGATCTCGCATCGCATCGCCTGACTCCCGCACTGCTCCCTAGCCCCGGGCTCCCCGTCATTGGGCGAGGGAGCCTCTCGCCGAGGCCTCACACCCCTTCAGCCCTCCCCGGCAGGTGAGAGGGAAGGAGTGCCCCCTCCACGCAGCCCCTGTGCACTGGCAGGAACTTTTCCTTTGTGAACAAGCGCGAATGTAAAACCATCCCTCAGCAGATGTTCCTGCAGCCGAGCTCGTTCCGGGAGGGAGCCCCTTCCCCGTCTCCTCATTCCTAAACTCTCGACACTTACTAGCTACCTCCCCGCCCCCTCAGCAGTGCTGCCCAGTGACCTCATCCCCTGCATGTTTGCCATTATGCTCTCGGTTACCCAACCTTTTTCTTTAAAAAAAAATATAAATATAAATTGCTGCTTTGTGAGATCAAAGTAACGATTTCTGGTGCATCTGGAGACTGGAGAAAAAAAAAAAAAAAGAAGCAGCAACAGTTGCACAACTTCAAAGCGTTTTTAACAATGATTTTTCTCCTTCTTCTCCTCCCCAATTTTTCAAGCATCAAATAAAGACAATGGGCTCTGTGGCTGTTCTCCAAGGAAATAACCTGCCTAAAGGGCCGTACAAAACCTCAAGGAGACAGGAAACACCTTACACGTCTTTCTTCACTCGAGCAAACGGAGCTTTCTACTTGATCCAGTCCCAGCGCTGTGAAGCAGCGCCTGTAGACTGTGTTATAACGTGAAGGGAAACGAGTTTCAGGCTCGGGTTCGATTAAGTCTATATTCTTTTATAGAGACTTCTCAAAAACCCAGCATATGTCCCATATAACACTATAGTCAGGTGTAACCCAATAACTTGTAGGAAAGGAGCACAAAGAGGGAGAGAGGGGAAGATTTCACAAGCAGACGTCCTCGGGCTGAGAGTAGCTGCAGAGAACGGGGACAGGCAGGTCCTCGGAGCAGCAGTGAGGTGGCTTTGCTCCATTTATTACTAGGAATATGTCTGCACTAGGGATGAGGGACACAAACAAGGGAGTGAAGAGCTGATGGGTAAGGAACTGCTCTCTGTTCCTTTCTTCTCCTCTCCTTCCCCACCGCGGCCACTTCTTTGGTAACCGCATGGACTCATTTTTTTTCCGATCATTTCCAAAGAGAAAAGCTGTAGCGTTTTCCTGCCTCGCTAACTCATTCAATTCCTCGAGCGTCCCTAAAGCCCAGACCATGGGACAACGCTCGCAGCACAGCGCTAGAAAATCAGAGTCTGGCGGATGCCAAAGGGGTCACTTGGCCAAATGACCTCGACCCTGCATTTGCGACCTTATACCTCCCCTGTTCACAGCATCTTGCCCATTATGATCCGATAATGACCTTAGGATCGTGACTTTGAACTTGAATCAGCAAAGAAGAAAGCCTTATGCCATGGGCCGGGTGGTTTCCTGCGAAATTGGTGGGGAGGAAGCAGAAAGCGAATATGGGCTTTAGGAGACTTGATTAGCAACGCAGGAATAGATATTTTTGTGAATAGCATTTTTAAGCTTTATAGACAAGTGTATAAAAATAGAGGTAGAAGGAATCACCCGGAGAGCCGTGGCAGAGAAATCGCTAAGCTCTGGCTATCCCTAGAGAAATCTAGGACATCTCCTTCAGCATTGAAAAAGGGTCATCAGGAAGGGAAACAAGCAAACAAACAAACAAATAAACAAAAAAGCTCAGTCTCGGGGCCGCGACTCTAGGCCCTCAGCTGCAAGGTGTGCTCATTAAGGCGCTCAGATGCTATTTCCCTGGGGCTGGATCTGCAAGACCCTCGGGTCCATTCCTGATATCCTGACACCCTGCCCGTCAGGCTGGGGACGGGGGGAGCGCTCTCTCAGCGGACAGATGGACCCCATCTCGGCCATCCTTTCCCCTTCTCTTCAGCCACGTAGTCCCTACCAGTGCAAGTGCGGATCGGCCCGTGCCCGTTTAGAGTGATCTCTGCTATCACTTTGCCTCCTCCGTTTTTTGTATTGCTTTTGTTTCATTTGGTTGCTTTTACCCTTTTGATTTTTAAATGCTGTCTAGATGGTGCTCTGTGATTAATCCCCTTCACTACTGCAAAGATTTCAGGGATCATACCCTACACTTTGGACTTCATAGCTGATCCGAGGCGACTTGCTCTCCAGGCTTGCGCAGCGCTACCCTTGCGCGCTTCAAAGGGTTTTCTTTTCGTTTTAAGCTCGATGATGGAAAATGCTACAGCAACTCCCCTCCCTTCCCTAAGAGAGTAAGAAGGAAATAGCACCCAGGCCCTGAAAGCCTCGCTCAAGGGCAGCTGCCTCGGCGAGACCACGTGGATGGAAGAGAGCTTAGGTCCTACTCTTGCACTCAAGACCTCCACTTTAAAATATAATTCCCCACAGCGCCCGGCCATAAACCTGAGGCGAGGGCGGCAAAATCTCGACTTTCCAGGCTCCCCGCACTTTCGGAGCTCAGCACAGATCAGCAGCGCAAACCGCTATGAGGCAAGCGCTCCGGGATGGGCATTTCTGCAGCTGCAAAGCTCTCCTGCTCTGCAGCTTCACGGCTAAGCCCTGAGCGACTTCTTCACTTCGGAGGGCACGTTTTCATCAGTTTATCGTCATTTTAGAAACTATGTCTGCCTATGTAAGGAAAAAAAAAGATTGAAGATGTTAACTCTTAATCTTTAAGCACGATAATGATACCAGTTTACCTTCCATTTGCAACAGCAGCAACACTAGTGACCTCATAAAAGAGGGAAAATACTAGGTGAAAAAATGTAATCACTTCAGAAATCAGATCACGTTTATTTTGCAGGGGAAAAAAAGTAACGTACTTGGAATGCGCCTGATGTCAGATATATTTTATCTTCTTTCCCCAAATATAGGGACTAGCACTTCTCGTTTACTATCCGGTGCAGTTTTTAAGGGTCTGTGACCACATATGGAAACACAAATGCATATTTATGAATACATACTTTTTTTTTTTCCACAAAAACACTCTAAATTTTGACTACTGTATTTTGGGCTTCTTGTAGGGGCTCTAACTACTCGAGAAGGAGACGGGCATTTTTTTTCCATTAATAAGAAATAGATCGGGGGAGCAGAACAGGCAAAGGAACGGACACATATTTGACTGCTCAAATCATTTGATTTGATTTGATTCATGTTTCATCTCCCAGTATGGCCGGTCCTAGAGACAGATAGATGGACAGATTTATAGATAGACGGTATTTAGACCGTTAGGCAGAGAGACAGGCGGATCTCACAACTTAGGAGACGTTTGAGTTCAGTCTCGAAAAGGGAAACACAGTCCAGAAAGCAGTTTACCGTGATTTATTTATTTGGATTGGAAGTCTATATTGCTTTTGGAGGCATCGACTTTTCAAAATAAAACCGCATCGACACTTTCAAGTTCAGAGCACGAAGGAGGACGGAGAGCAAGCTGTTCCTGAAAAGTTGAAGATACAATCAGTCATTCTTCAGAAAAGATGGCCTGCAATCTCAGACACAGCGCAAAGAGGGGTTGCAGTTGGGGACTAGATCACTCATACTCACCCCCTTTTGCCTAGCCTGCGGGCCGCGAGGAGACCAGAGTCAAAACTTGAAAGATGCCTTCGGACAGCGACCAGGCACGGGCACAGCAGAGCACGGCACACACACACAGAGGACGCTCCCACCCGACACGCACAAGAGCACGCACACGCCCGGAGTCCCCAGGCGCGCGCTCCGAGCTGGTCTCAGTTTGGGACGCGCTGCAAGGGCGGCACTGAGAGCCTTCGCCCTCCCGGCGAGCGGTGTTTGCAGCCCTCTATCGCTCCCCGCGGCGCGATTTCGTGTCGCTTGCGCAGCTCCCGAAGAGCCTGTCCGTGCCGGGAGGCGCCGGCTGCCCGCGGCGCGCGCCGCTCCGTCAGGGCCCGCAGGGAAGCGCCTCGGGCCGCGGTACCTGCACCGGGAGCCGCCGCGTGGGAGCTCCCGCCTCGCCGAGGGCTCTGCCTGCCCTGGCCCGCGTCCCCGCGCCGGACCCCGCTCTGGGCACCACACCCCGCGCAAGCAGCCCGGAGAGAGGAGTCCTGTCCCGGCTTTGCATTCACGCACGCTGTTTTGGAAACACCTTTCTATTATTTTTTTATATAAAATTTTATATATATATATAAAATGGGATCTTAACTCGAATTCCGGATCATTTTCTATGGCATCAATCTCTAACTTAGCCTATTTTCCAAAATAGAACTCACGATTTAAATTTATGTATTTATTTATTTATTCATTCATTTACTTTTTTTCCTTTAGGATAATCTCGCTTCTTCGGAATCTCCTTTCAAGTGTATTTGTTGTTAGGCACTTGGTTTAATCTCTCTGCCCAAATAGATTCACCAAGCAGCTAGATGCCACTGCGATGTAGCAGAATGTGGAAAAAGTCACACACGTGTAAGTCTCCCTTTCTCAACTCAAAGCTGCCAAGCTCGCAAGAATTAGAAGGAGAAAACAAAACCATATGTGTACGACACCACATACTGTATTGCACTATAAGATAAAGAGCTTTACAGCACTGACTCCATGGAAGTCATTAAAAGTAAAGTCCAGGCAGATCATTCCCGTATTTGGGAGGCAAATTCTTCTTGAGAAGACATTGAGGGAGTTGCAACTCGTGGGGAAAGTTTGCGGGTTTGATTTAGGTACCTCAACCACCGGAAATAAAACAGGCAGGAGAGAGACTGAGCTCTGGGACGCCGGGAGAGTCCGGGAGCAGGACGAGACCAGGCAGGGCAGGGGCACCGGCAGCTCGGGCAGGACTTTGTCCCTAGAGGAAGAAAAGAAATCGGCGGAATTAACCGAGACAATTAGCGCTGGTCCCTGCATGGAATCGTGTCAGGAGCTTAAAGTTTCGTTTCTCGACACATAACCATTCTTTACGTGTGTTCTCTTCCCTTTTCTCCCTTAAATTGCTTTTCGTTAGTTTCTGCATTTTTCCCCACTGCGACGCTCGAAAAGCAAGGCTACTTCACTCGCCCGCGTGGTTTCCTTACCCACTTCGCCTCGACTGCCTGTGCCTGTCCCTCATCTATGCTATCTCGGGAGTGTTTTCCAGTGAACCTAAAGTTTAATCTCTCGTTCATCCAAAAGAGCTCAAACTGCGGGTAATGTTACATGACAGGACGATCGGCAGTTCACATATTTATTCTCTTCCTCGCTAAAGCCCACGCACTGCTGCCAGCATAGGAGGAAAGCAGTCATGGCCTCGCTGGAAGTGCCCCGGAGGCCCCTGGCAGCAAGGCATAGACAAGAACACCCTGTCCAGCCGCGGCTCTGCGGCGCGGGGAGGACTGCAGGTGATGGGCGCTGCTGCCAGTGTTTCCCCTCCCCGAAGGGTGTAGGAATTCGACCCCGATGAGAGCACGCGAGGCCACACCAACTTTAGCAACTACCACCAGAGTGAAAGAGTGAGGACACACGAGCAGGACCAGAGGTGCCTTTCCAAGTCCAAAGCTCTGCATTTTCCTTTCTGTTTGGAACTAATAAAGCCAAGAGAAGGAGGTCAAGTATCGGGACTCATATAGCAGTGTCAGAGGTGCCTCTTTATTTTTGGGGGGCATTTTCATAGTTTGCCACTATAATTAGAGGGATCAGGTGTATTTCGCCCCTTTGGCCATATTGACTTTTCTTGGAAACAAAATTAGAAAGGGTGTCTCAAGCACTATGGCAGGATTTTCCCTTTCTTCCCACATTAAGGGAAGCGAGGAGGACTTTGCCTCGGAGACAGAGGCTATGGGAGTCAGTGCCAGGAGTTTGGAAGCCTGCAGGAGCTGACGGTGCAGACACAATCCGAGCTGCTGTCTGGGAGGTTAGCAAAGAGCCCGGGGGAACAGGGTAGGGCCGGAGACTCGTCCCCGAGGCACCCTTGTTTCTCCTGCAGGGCTTCACTCTTCCGAGGGGCTGGGAGAGAGATGGAGCGGCTACCCCTCGGAAAATCCGTTATGAAATCTGAGGAGAAACCTGAGATATCCCTGCTTCTTGAAGCAAGCAAGGCTCTCCTTGAGGACAGGAAAACACAAAGGGTCCCGGAAAAGCTCCTCAATACGGGCAAGCTCTCGTTTGCTTTGGGCGTTTGGGAGGGCTCCGAATCGTCCAGCAAGCCGGGCGACTCTCCGCAGGAGCTGCCCAAGGTCGGGGCACGGAGCCGAGATGCAGCATCCCTGCAAGGGCTCGGTTCATGACCCGCATCCTCCCCTTTTTGACGGTTTTTTTTCTCCTTTCTCTTCTCTCCTTCTTTTCCGATTTCCTTTTTTTTTTTTTTTTTTTTCCTCATTATCATTATTATTTCAACCCGCTCCCGCCGCGCAGCTCGGGCGCTCCCGAGGGCTGCCCCCTGGCGCCCGCCGCCGCGCGCGCCCGCTCCCGGAAGAGGCCGAAGAAAGTCCCCGCCCAGGGCCGCAGCCTTCATTTGCGGCCCTTTCCAAAGCAAACCTTTTCATTTCCTCCTTTTTATTTGTTTATTTTTGTCCCCTTTTAGGGAGGGTGTGTGCGTGGAGGGGAAGGCAAGAATAGGTGTGGGCGCATATAACTGTAGAAGGCAGGGACAAAAGAGCGGGAGGGTTCAGCTCCTTCAGAAACCTGCCAGCTGTTTACTATTCAGGAAGTTAAGCAATTATTTTTTCTCCCTCCCAGTAAGTGGCATTATTCTTCTCTTTTGATATTAGATCCTCGGTGGAGGCCTGTATTTTCAGGCTGCAGGGAGAACACAAGATTGTGGAGCTATATGGAGTAGAGACCGTAGTGAACATTGCTTTTGTGAAACTTTAAGGCACTTTACAGTAGAACAGAAAATATCGAGTTAGAAAGTACGAGTCTGCAGGTTTCTGTGATTGTTTCTGTGCTCTGTTTCTGTGCTTATCTGTGAGCAGATGAGTTTGGTACTTTCACTGAGTCCATTATTTATTACACTGGATTGAACCCTCTCCCCTCTGGCACATTTCACTATGTTTATTCATGCCATAAGCACCACTAATAAAGCATCTCAGAAAGAAATGCTATAACTCAACACCAAGTGAGAGCATCCCCAACTGGGGGGCTCAAAATGCTTTGCAAATACTAGTTTAGCCTTTCAGTAGCTCTGTAATGAAGTATCATAAACCTCATTTTATAGCAAAGGAAACTGAGATATAGCAGAGTTAAGTAACTTGCTCAGAGACAATAATGGCCAGGGTTTTGCATTTTCTTTGCTTAAGCAAAAGGGCAAAATTCTTCCCTTAGAAATCATACAAAATGAGCAGAAAGCCACAGACAAAAAAGAGATATATCACATTAAAAACAACAGGCAAAATGTCCTTGCATATACACATGTAGTTATTTTTCATAAAGCTAGTAAATTAGCCAAACACTCCACAAGGCTGATAAGAAATCTTCTCTATTAATTATAATCTTTGGCTGCAGATCTTCAGCAGCAGATAAACATTTCATTATAAACTAAAGAAACCTCAAACTACCCCCCAAAACCTTTCAGCATCCACTAAATTCCCATCTAGCTCACCCAGACATTCTTTCTTGACAACCCAGTCATCATCTACTAAAACATTGTCATAAGCCACAAATACAACTTTCACACTTCAGCTAATCCATCTTCTCAAAGACAACCAGAGAGGAGAGCGAAGTGCTTTGAAGCGGTGCTTTGCTGGCTTTTTTTTTTTTTTTTTAAAAAAAGGTGGAATTTCTATTCTAAGCTGGCTGGCCAGCCAACTTACGACTTTCATAAGTAAAATGGATTGAAATAAGAATGATGCTCTGTAGCTCAACTTTACTATTATTCTACACAGGTATATTTTAACTTTAAAAGTCTATTTTAACAATACCGAATTTGTTAATTAATGAATTTGTTTAGCTCCTCAGAAATAAAAACCTTGCTAAAGCACATTTAGTCTTTAGCAGAGCTATGATAACTTGTTCCCACATATGTCAGCAACAGTCTGAGTCCAAGACTCAGCACATCCCTGTGCTAGAGGGATTAATACTGTGCTTAATACTAGATAATTAACACCTAAGAAATACTTCTCCCAATGGGTCACACCAAGACTAAACAACTTGCTTTTATGCAGCCCCAAAGGGTAAATTGGGCTATTTCACAGGTTTCTAGGGGCCCAGGTTGCTGAGCATAAGCCATTGAGTACTGCATCTTGGATCAGTTGTTCCAATGGAAGCAGTAAATGCTCTTCCAGCTGATGCCAGTATTTCCAATTGAAGCCTGTTAGTTTCACCAGCTCATCATTGTTTAATATTGATGAATGAAATGGAAGGCACTCTGAGAAGACAAATTTCCTTAGGAAATTTGACAGATGGGAGAACTGCAGACAGCTGAGTGTTGGATAATTGACACTGTCCAAGAAGGATCTTAAGAGTGCCTATGCTTTGTACCACATACAACTCTCATCTTAAGTGTGTTGTTGCAGAATGGTTTAGGGCAGGAAGAAACTGGCCCCAACCTTACTCTGCCACAGGTTGTTGCTTCTCATCTCTAGAGATTGATCCAATAATCCTTTACTTTAGACTTATAGTCTTTACATTGACTGTTAACATGGAAGCTGATGACTTGCTTTACCATTAGATGCAACCTTGTGACTTTTCAAGTTAGCCATTTGAATGAGGCTGTTACTACACTAGCATGGCCAGGCCTTTTGCAAGCTTGCTGTTACTACAAACATGTAACAACTTTTAAGGGTTTTGGTGCTGAAACTGTCATCCTGATATTTCATCTTGTAGATGTATTAGCACATCTGGAACTGTTCAAGCCTTTTCGTGTGGCAAAGATTTGCTGTTCCTACCTCACAGCTATGCTGGAGTGCTGGAAGCACAACACCACAATAAGCTCAGTGCTTAAAAAAAGTAATAGATTCATGCCCACAGGCAGAATGAGACCACTTGTGTAGCATATAATCTTATCTTCAGTCATGGTACTCAGTAGCAAAATCTCAGGTATTAGATCAGAACTGGGCATGTATGCTCATCTCTAACTACATTTTGACACTTTTTATATAAAATAATTGTGAAACCAAAGATAGGGCCTAAAAATCAAAATGATCAGTGAACTTGCCATAAATGCTTTGGTAGAATGATTTTACTTTGGCACACATCAAAATAAATACATTTCTGTCAAATCTTAAAAAATATGACTATGAGCACAACCAATGAAATAGACAGTAAAGAGGATATGAATCAGCACAAAATCCTGTTCCTGTCAAAAAAGAGAATCTTCAGTTCTCACCAAGTCACATATGGGACACAACCTAGAATAATGAAAAGAAAAAAAAACCAACTTCAATGAGATCAGTGAATAGCACATAAGATCACATATAGGCTATTGCCATTTGCCCTGAAATTGGCTGATTCAATCAGTTAAGTCTCATGATGAAAAGGACTTCTGGAATGATAAGAAGAGATGGGATGATGGGATCATTCCTGTGTTAATGTGAGATGAACCCCTCTGGAATATTAACCTGTAGATATCATGTATTCTACACAAGCAGAAAGTTCTACACAAGTTTTGCTATGAAGATCTGCTCTAATTCATCTGTGCTACTTTGCAGAGATGTCTACTGCTAAAGTAGAGACAGACACTGAACATTCTTAAGTAGGTGCTTACAAAAATATTGTGAAAAAAAAGAGAGGAGGGAAGAGATCAATTGCTTGGTAACAAACAACTTTTACTGACAGTAATAAGCATATGTTGCCTCAAGCTTAACTTCCTTCTGCTAAGCTTTTTCCAGATGCTAATTAAAGCTTAGGGAATGCAAAGAAGCAGCTAGGTACAGTTAGACTCAGGACTTGAATGCCAAAATGGTTAACTGCCCAGAAAAGCCAGGCTCTATGAAAACTTACATAGGTAGCACATACTTGCAAACATGTAAATTATAGATGTCGCAGGGGACTATGACGACCATGCCTAGGAGCAGTACTGAGATTATTTCATTGTGAAGATACAGCTGTTATTTTGAGAATTGCATAGAAAGTACTAAAATAATAAGCCTGTTTCAAGTTAACAAACAACAGACTAAACTGTTTACTTTACAGAGGAAGGTTTTTTGTTGGTGGTGGTGCTTTCTTTTCCCCTATCAATCAAACACATCTTACTTGCCTGACCTATTTCCTTGGAGTAAGGAAATATGCCTGTCTTTTCCTTTCCAGGAAAATGAGAAAACTTTCTTGAAATATTGCTTTCTTGAAACATTGCATTGAAACATATTCATATATTAAAACTCTTACCCACAGTATAGGATCTTCCAGAGATTTTCTTCCTGCTCCATCTATATGATTTTCAGAAAAATCAAACCATCTTGGGGAAGAGAATACTGTTCAAAACAGTTTGGGTAATGTCGAAGAACTGCTTGTTGATGTCTACTCCCTCTGGTTTTCACCTTTTACTGTATTGGAAACATACACCTCAAAGCAGGTGTGTTGAATGTCAAATTCAGATGTGAGGTGACCTGAGTATCAGAAATGCAAAAAGTCCAGGAAAAAAACATCTTTTCAAATCAGACATTTTTCAACATCCTTCAGTTTTCAAAAGACATGTTTCTGTCTTTTCTAG
Organism: Nothura maculosa; assembly: GCA_032353885.1. Classification (NCBI taxonomy): domain Eukaryota; kingdom Metazoa; phylum Chordata; class Aves; order Tinamiformes; family Tinamidae; genus Nothura; species Nothura maculosa. The sequence continues at coordinate 658,711 of JAUBOD010000142.1, forward strand.
CGAAAAGTGGGAAGAAATAGAAACAAGATACATTAATGTCAAAGATTTTCAGCATCTCCATGAGTACTGTGCTATCTAAGGAACCTCTCGTGTGATCTTTGCTTACATTAATCAAAAATGACAAAATGCCCTAATAAACACTTGGGTCAATTCTTTGATCATCAGTAGTAACTGAACAAAGTGTGCTGAGGAGGGCTGCAATTAAACAGGATATTTTTCTCCTCTTAGCACTGGTGAGGCTGCACCTCAAATAGTGTGTTCCATTTGGGGTCCCTTACTATAAGAGAGGAATGGAGCTGCTGGAGCATGTCCAAAGAAGGGCAATGAAACTGGTGAAGGGGCTGGAGCAGAGACCTTATGAAGAGCAGCTGAGAGAGCTGGGATTTTTTAATCTGGAGGAGGCTCAGAGCAGATCTTATCACTCTCTACAACTAGCTGAAAGGAGGTTGTAGTGAGGCAGGGGTTGGTCTTGAAAATAACTGCCAATAGGACAAGAGGAAATGGCCTCAAGTTGAACCAGAGGTGGTTCAGG
>JAUBOD010000142.1:659342-672237 GCA_032353885.1 Nothura maculosa
CTGCTATGACTTCTAATGTACAAGAGAAACAGTTCGACAGATTTTGTGTAGAAGACAAATACTAAAAACATGTAGATGTAACTTTAGCTGAAGCATCCTGTTCTTTATTCTGCTAAGTCATTACTTACCAAATGCACCTGAATTTGTGGCAGGTAGATTAATTAAGTGCACATGCTATATAGACATATGTTTATAAACATTTATTTGACTTTTAAACTTCATTGCAAATATTCTGCATGTGTATTACAAAAAATAACAAAACTCTCCTTGCCATTTTAATTATTTCTGTCATGTTCCTCCTTTTGTCTTTTTTTTCCCCCTCAAAATAAGTTTAAAAAGATTGTAGAAATAAAATTCCTCAGCTTCTCTGGACACCAGATAAAAGGTATGATACAAATAGAAATCAAGTGAATGCAGTATGCCTTTATCTTGATTAACTGTTAAGATTGATAGACCCATATCTCATAACTTATGAGTGTTTTGACTTTTTTTTTTGCCTCATTCCTGTGCCAACTACTGCTTTTTTTCTATCTCTTGTTAAGTAATGACAAAAGGAAGGTTTACCAAACAGGTTTTTACAAAAAATGAAAGTTTATGTACAACAGTACCTCTGCCCTTTCCCAATCTGCTATTCTGAGATCTGGGAATATTCATACAAATACACTTATTCTTTCCAGGGGATATTATCTTAGACTTGTCTATCCTAAGTTTGGTTTCTCAGTGTTCTCTCTACTCTCTCTGCTCATCTAGTCTTTACTAACTTTGTCATATCATAAATTTCTTGCCTTATCTTCTCTATTTCAGATTTCTAACAAACCCAGATCTAAAGACAGAATCTTAAACATCCAGTCTGTGACCTTTTGAGAGAAAGAGAAAAGAAAGAAAAAAAAATCATTTACTTGACTCAGTCATGTAAGGCTACCATGGTTGTAAGAGTCTACATTATTAAATGAACTCACTTTCCATTTCATTATAGCAGTTTCAAACACAGAGCACCAGTGCAATTGCACAACACAATTTTGCTAGCACAGGAGAAGTAAGGCTTTAATTAGCTCTGAGCATGTACCTGCTCTTCAGGAGCAGGTTTATCCCTCTGACAGTTCCTTTTCTTGGATACTCCTCAGCAAATGACACAGTCTATAAATCCCCATCTCTGGGTCTTGTGAGGCCTAAGACCAGCAGAGACTAACTCATTCTGTCCTTGAATCCCATTTTGACAAAATATTTTGATCTCTATCTTCAGCACACTCTTTTAAACAAGTTTGTTAATTTTTACAGAAAGTTCTCTGATTTCTCAGACTAAAATCCTTGCAGACAGACTTGATAATGAATTGATTACCCTGCAGCTCCTTGCATAATGAAATCACAGGTGGAAAAGGAGCAGCTGAACTACATGTAGTTTCCTTCCAAAGTACATCAGATCTGACCAGCAGGTGTCAGAAGTAAAATTCACATTCAAATGCTGTATTCTGTGGACTGACTGTTAGAGAGGCCATCTAGCATAGTAGTTACAGAGACTTTTAAAATATGAGTGTACATATATTAGATAAGACAGACTAACTCACTTCACATAAAGTAGATGCCAACACAAGGAAGAGGTAATAAGTTCTTCCTTCATTATTAATGCCCTGAGCATTTAAATGTGTAAAGTTTATGCTTCTGTTTATCTGAGAACCACTGTATCAAAGCACAGTAACCATGAATAGGATGAGCTGCTTGCCTGCAACAAGACCAGCATTACAAGAATAGTAAGAAAGTTTCTTGAGAACATGATAACTCTGCTAGGTTCTAATTACGTTGCCTATAACTCAGCTTTTTTTTTTCAGTAGTCAATAAATGAACAAATGAGCAAACAAACAAAACAAAGAAGAAAAAGACCCAGCTGGGCAACCCTGTTATCCTGCTTTTGTGGAATTTCTTTGTGGATTGCGATTGCCTGCACTCTCCTTCTTTGATCAAACAGACTAGCTTGACACTGGACTCACTGGGAAGAACTGGCTATATGCACATTTTTTAAACAAAAACTTTCATAGCTTCTTTGATTTTCTATGATACCTTTTTTTTTTTTTTAACTGAAATGAATAAGAAGATACAAACAAATAAGGCTGCCTCAGGGGAAAAAAAAAGAAAGAGTTATTGGGATTATTTAGCAGTTTCTACTGAAATCCCACCAGTCTTCTTATTTCTTGGTAGATGGGAGCAGCTAGTTCTTTGGCTTTCTCTGCTCCATCCTCTAAAACCTTTATCAAATGGTATTTGTCTTCCTGGAGTTTCTTGATTTCATTCCTGATAGGTGCAAATTTTTGAATGACCGACTCTGCTACTATCATTTTGTAGCGAGCGGTGTCAAGACCAGCAGCTTGTTGCAGTACTTCTTTTATACTAAGTCCCGTTACAGCAGCATGAATGGACACCAGATTGGAGACACCAGGGCGACTCTCTGGATCGTAGGTCACTTCAGAGGTAAAGTCAGTCACAGCCTTGCGAAATTTCAGCACTATCTCCTCAGGACTGTCTGCTACATTAACAGTAGCTAATTTCTGTGAGTCTGACTTAGACATCTTCACTGCTGGATCTCTGAGGGACTTTATCTTCTTTGTTGTACCTTTTTAAGAAAAGGCATAGTTAGACACACACAGAAAACAATCTCTTATGATGATTGGCAATTCATAGCAACTGATTATCAAAAATAACCAGTTCTCTGTCTGTCCTTACTTAAAAGAATTCTGAGTGCAATAATGTCCTGTTTAGTCTTCATCTCCTAATATGTCATTTTTCTTCTCTCATAAAGTGATTAAAAACCTACTTTTCTCCCTTTTCTCCTGCCTAAACTTTTGCTGGGACATTTCTAATATCTTTTGTGACTGCTTGGTCATTCCTACTACAACCTATATATTCCCGGCAATGGGGGCAAGAGAGCCCAAGTGCCCAGAGAGCAAGGATTGAAAATTAGCAAAAGGTTACATAACACTGGAGAGCAGGTTAAATCCACTGCCTCTAGAGAACAGTAGAGCAATTAATCTGCTTACTTTGGGAAACTCTCTCACTCCAGACTCTTGGTAATTCTCCTAAATATCAATACAGTTAAGTTCCCAAGAGTTCCCTAAACAAAAACTAATGGGCTCAATTAGGGGAGAAACATGGTTCAGATGATAAAAGAAATACACATATCATAAAAACTATTAAGTTCCATGCACCCAAACCATTTCATGCTTTCCCAAAGAAACATAATCCACCAAGCATATAAACTACCACTGACTTAGTGGCAGCAATTCACACCAATTATTTTTACATATCTAATACAGCCAACTAAATTACACATATACTCCCCATCAGCTCTTTATATATTCAGGGAAGGGACAAGGGCTCCTTTAGACCACAAACCTGGCTGCTCCAGAAGGGGCTCTGTTCTAAATTGTCTTTTGGAGAAGTCTCTTGATGCCCAAATGATTTAGCTGCCCACAGTTGACAAGCCTGAATAACTCCCTAAATCCATGAGTCCCCTAGTACCTGCCATTGATTTGTAAATACTTGTGGAAGGCATGCTTATCATCAGGCAGGTGAAAAGATCCTTTTTCATTTTGAGCTTTTCATTTCCTGATATAAAAAATCTCACTGTGTCTAGGGTATGTTCCACTTGGTGTTCATTAGATATTGCAGAGTTAGCAATAGGCAGTACACTCTAAGCTGAACTCTGAGACTAATATAATTTTTGTTACTGAAGCTTGAAAATCAAGAGACATTTGTTACACCCTGTCTTTTCTAAGGTGAGAGCTCCTTGCCCCTGTGGGGGCAAAGGTCTTGCCGTGCATTCCTCTAAATTACTTAAAACAAAGATGCAATACTTTTTCCTTGCCCAGTTCTTCATGTTTCTTAACAAACATGCCATTTACATCATCTAACTCCTCCTCACTTCCCAGCCTATGACCCCATAGCTCAAAAATAGTTGAAGACATTTTCCCTGTAATTCTCCTGGAGACTAAGATCAAAAATGGAATGTGTATATTCTGTAAGAATTTCTTTCTGAAATATGCAATATTTAAGTGACTACTTAAAGATTTTTAAAGAACTGTATTAATCAACCTAAAACCTCTACAGCATGCTCAATATAAACATTAATGTAAACTTAGAGACCACAACATTCTGTCTGCTAGCTGTTGCTTCTCTTGTTCCTTACATATCTCCTGAACTAGCAGCACGGAGTTGAGACTCCGCTCTTCAAAGGCCTTGTACTTGAAGCAAAGCTGACTGGCAGTAACAGAGTGCATCTGCCCCCTGAGACTGGAATATCAGATGCCATTTGCATTCCTTTACTGTGGATTAGCAAAGCTCTGTCTGTGTCCATCTTGGGAGTTCAGTGTTAAAGCCTCCAGTCTCTGGTTGTCAGTTTTTTGTTTTCTATTGGTTTATCATCAGCTTGTTTCCTTTCTCTGGTCCCTGAAACTGCTTCAACACATTTTTATCTATCTTCCACCACAAACAGCAGTTAAAAAAAAAAAGAAAAAAAATTAACCACAACCATCTCACTTAAAATGGCTTTGGGCATAGGAAAGAATTCTCCATATTTCTTGTTGAAATGTTGTGCTATATCTTGGGCTAGTTCCAGGTGCAAGACTTGATCTTCTCCAACAGGAACACGTGTCGACCTTTTAATAAAAGACAGACAGGCAATTCAGCAAAGCTCTCCAGTTCTGCTGAAACATTACTCTAGACTGTCATAGCTTCTGCCATGTCTGAGGGCCAGCCTGAGACAAATACTCAGTTTCAGCTAGAGATAGGTGCTGTGTGAACAAGATCCCAAGCTGACTGTAGCAGAGTATGAATATGCTTTTCTTCTGAATTGAAACACCTCTCCAAGACTGAAATGGTGCTTTATGAAAACATGTATGAAAAAGATCCTGATAGATACCAGTAAGAGCTAATCATTAAACTCAACACAAAGAAGGAGTTACTGTAGTATCTCCTGCTGTTCTTTCAGAGATCAAAGAACATGTGTTGCACGTGTTGTGGTGCATCAACAAAGCAAGAAAGATCTGTCTTTCAAAGGCAGAAAGTCCAAGCATCTTGCCTTGTCAAGTCTCAGAAAGATGTAACTGTTTTTAAGAAATTAGCACAGGGGATTTATCAAGAGAAGGAGAGAGTGGTTCCTCCTCGTGGGTCAGTATTACATAAATATCATGAAGGCCAGTGTTTCTACTGCCATGTTATCATTCTTAGATTAGGACTGTGAGGATCAAAGGTCCATTTGATCTCCTGTATTGAGCTCAATAGCATCAATACAGTTCTACAGGAAAATACAATCTGCATCTGAAGACATCAGGAGGTGAAGAATCCAGTACTTCCCCTGGTGATTCTTTCCCACAGTTAATCATCCTCATTAAAAGCATATGACTGTTTTAGATGAGACAGACTTGAAGTCTTGCCAGCTTTTGATTATTCTCCCCTCCTCCCTGCTGTTTTTTTTTTTTTTTTTTTTTTTTTTTTTTTTTTTTTTTTTTTCCTCTTAGACTTGTGGAATATTCAACTCCAAATCCTGGACATGTTCCAGTGTAAGAGAGTTCACTAAGCATCTTTTAAGCTTCCATTAAATTTCAGTTCAACACAGGATTCCTAAATTCCTATTCTCAGTCAGTGGGCTGGTGTCCAGTAATCAGTCTGTCCACTTTCTGTTCCTCACCAAATAGTCATCAAGGCAACCTAAAAACATTTACAGTAGCCAACAGGAAATCACAGTGGCCTAAAACCAACAAAAAGAAAATCAGTTACCATAATCAATATACTTTAAGCAGGTCAAAAGAAATGTTTCCATTTCTCCATATGCCAAAATGGTTCCGTATTCACACAGTTTGCCACTAAAGAGAAAGCATATTGTTTTTATAAAAGCCTCTGCATGATTCCATTCCTTTTTCCTTGCTGTTTAATATTTCTCTTGTTGCCATTTTTACACCTTTTTTAAACCTATTTTTACCTACATTTAGCTTTCCGTTTTCCTTTTTTTTTTTGATCCCTGGTTCCTCTGAATTAATACTGTTTCTCCCCTTCCTCCAGCTGTTAATTCTACTCCGGATTGCTGTTCTCTTCCTGTGTTGCCATTTCTTCTCATCTCTCATTTCTTATCTTATGTCTTTACATTAAAACATTTTTCATTAAGTTTATTAGGCCAAATTTCCTCCAAGAGATTTTTTTTTCTCTTTCACCTTCTTATTTTGTTCTCTTTCTGGATAGCCTGATGAAAATAAACTTAGTAGCAAACAAAACACAGGCTTCTCCATGGAGAGATGAATCACAGTACGTTTTTAAGAGATTTAAGAGATATATGTTCCAGCTCAATCACAGCACAGTGATTTCTGATGAAGTCTGTGTTTCACCCCAAATTACTACTTGACAAGCAACTGGGACTCCCTATTTTGTTCAAAATAATTTTCCTTTCACTTGCTTCCTTGAAGATCTTTTTCAACCATAGTGATTCTATGAATCTAAATTATTTACTTTTTCAGCAGTTCCAATCCACCTACACAGAACACGGGTATAATGCATAAAGTGAGCTCAAGTATCTCTATGCTGTGCTATATAAAATAAAGCATACTTGCTTAAATACATAGATATGTGCATAAGCGTATGTCACACACATAAATTAAAAGCAATGGGTGTTATAATTCCCAAAGAACATGTCTGAGGTGATCAGCTTTGTTTTTGTATTTGCAGCCACTTTCAACCCCGGCTAGATTTCACTTGAGAGGTAAAAAAGAAACACTGTTATCCATTTCTAATCTTTCAATCTAATCACACTCAGCTCCTCCACTTAAAATTTTAACATGTTGACCTGATGAAAGTTCACTTTAAAGCAGCTGAACAGACATTGCCTGTGGGCTCACACACATATTCTTACTTGTACAGCAAAATATCTGCTGCTTGAAGTACAGGGTAGGTCAACAAACCAACGGTTCCTTCATTATTCTGGCTGGCACACTTCATCTGTTTGTAAAAGAACAACAGAGAGGAATCACTCTTTTGGCTAATGATGTCAAAGTCTGACACTGATTTTAACTATTAAAACTCCCGTTTTTCAGTGTGCTGAAGATTTCGATTACTCCATTCACTGTATAACTCTAGAGAAAAGAATGTCATGTAAATTGTGCTCCTTGCTATTGTACAAGTCCCATTTTATGTCCTATATTTATGAATTCTCTTTTACTGCTCTGATATTTTATTGGGGAAAATATAGGCTTATATTTTCTTTCTATTTACAGTCTTACTATCTCAAATGATTAAAAATACAAAGCAATATAGCTTGGTTATTGCCCTTATTAATGGCAACCTCTACTTTTTAAATACTATGTTCAACACTAAGTTTTGAAACACTTTAGAAAAGAAATATAAAAGACAGTAATGAATACCTGTGTTTCATAGATAATAGATAAATAAATATGGGGGAAAGTGATTATCCACAGTCACCAAGAGGTCTGTGACAGCTAGGATAAACACTCATGTTCACAGAGGACTTCTCTTTACCAGTTTGCACTGTTCACACTATTCAAATAGTTCTCTCTACCAGTTCACACAATTCAAATTCTTTAAATTTTTCTCCCCTTTCATACAGACTCTCTCTTTTCTCTACATCTCTCAATGCCTAAGCTTGAGGAACCTAATTTGCAAAGCCTACCACCTGTAACACCTATCTGTAGATTTGGAAAGTCAATCCAGACAAAGCTGGATTTAAAAGCTTAACTTCAGAACCTCAGGTTTGAAAAGGTTGACTTTAATCTATGCCATGCATTAACACTGGTTGCTGGACTTAAGTTTTACTGTTTTTATTTAATTAAGAAGAAAAACAGCAAAAAAGAAAACATCTGGAGATATTTAAGACTGCTCTGAACTCTGAAAGCCAAAGTGTTCTTAAGATTCTTTTCCCTTTCTTGATATTTCTCTCTCCCTCATTTTTCTGTTTACTAAACATTGAAATAAAGTCTAAGGAAATTAAGTGCAAAAATGCAGTTACTGCAGTAATACTGATGCAGGACCAAGATAAATAAGTTAAATATTTGAAACTTATAAGGGCAAATATTCTAAGGTGCATAACTAAATGACTCAGCATCTTTTAAATAATTTCTGTATTCTTTTTGTTGTTATTACACAAGCTTCTATTGCACCAGCTTCCCCCCAAAAAGAAAAACTCTTTATGGAACTCCTTAATCAGAAAACCTCATTTTTTTTCCGCTAGAATGGTTAGTTAGTTTTTAATTTTATTACTAAATAAGCCTTGAAAAAACTCCAAACATTTTATCAAACCTGTTTCAATTAAACTGAAAAACATGGATACCCATTCAGTATCCTTTCTTAAAGTCTCTGCCAAATACTACCCTCTAATTTCCCAAAGGAACACATGCACTGACAGCCATAGACCTGGAAAAATAAGTTTTCCTCCTTCTGCAACAAGCCTAAAGAAATACTTAACCAGGTTTGCAAAGATAACCAAGATACAGTTGGTACTTCACAGATAATGAGGTCTTTCACAGACAACAGCTCTCTTACTTTTCCACCCTATATTCTATTCCAGTTTATTAAGCCAAACATACCTTCCATTGTGGTAGGCGTAGTAAACGTGGCACGTTAGTAATGCACCCAAGAATCCAGGCAAGTTCTGCATGCTCAGGAACCTGGAGATATAAAATCAGAATGTATTTTGATCTTCTGTATTTATATACACGTTTTTGCAAGATCAGCATAGGTAAGTAGTATCAGCGATCAGAAAGCCATTTTTTTTAAAGGTAATAGAAAGTTTTGGACACTGCATGGAATGAGGGAGCTAGGAGAGCAGGACAATGCTGTCTTCTCCAAATCCAAAAGAGAAAGTAAATGCTTTGGCAGGAGCATGAAAGTGAACTTGTGTGAAACCTAACTAACTGTTGGCAGCATGTCATAACATCCCTAGTCACTGAGATAATAGATCAGTGGTTACAGAATCACTTTGACTTTCTCAGTTCTAATGTTAACTTGCTGCACGGTTACCTGGCTTCGGTTCATCTACATCTGAATTCTGACCACCTCATGTAGTCCACCACCCATACACTGCCTATGGGCCCATGAGCCTCATTTCAGCTCAGGTTTGGGCCTCCAGTCTTCAGCTAAGCTATGCCTTGCTGTAGGGCATGCAGCTGCAGAATTTATGTTATGGTCAAAGAACAGGAAGACCAAGGTTGCCCAATGAGGCTCCAGGTGACATAAGTGAGGCAGGAGCTGTTAGTTTGCTGACCCTGGATAACACCAGGAGTTTTTGATGTGTTGAATTTTATTGCGTAGCCTGAATTGCTGATTAACTTATCCCTCAGTTCCGCAATATTATCAGATAAATACAGATCTTCAGAAGAATGTGTAGGATCAGGCCTCCACATATGCTTTGCTGCAAGGGTGGATTTAAAAGGCAGAGAGCCATGAGATCCCATCTGTGCTCCTACAACAAACTTTTTGTTTAACAATTTGGGGGAAATGAAGGGACTGTGGAGTATTAACTGTTTTGGAAACATGTTAGACAGAATGATTTTAAAGCAAATTTTAGTTTCTCCCTTCTGGCAATGCCTTTTGGGAAGACTTGATGCATACAGAGAAAAGAAATATGCTATACAACAACCAATACCACGACAGACTTGTTTTTTGACATACATCCTGCAGAATTTGTATTCCTGTTATTTGTTTTAGAAGTAGCAAGACAAGCAAATGTGTTTTACCAGGGACTGCTGATGTACACTAATTTCTTTGCAGCAGCTCTCTTTTGGTGCTAGTTATATAGCGCAATCATTAAAAGAACAAGGTGATATGTGTTCTGCTCCTTTGCTTACATCTTTCATTCACTCCTTTCAATCCTGGCATTTGGATGCTGAAGAGCATGTGGATTCAAAGATATCAAAAATCATGATTGCAATATGATTTAACAACCCAAATTAAGGCAGTAAAAAGTGCTTGTTAACAAGTAAGAATTACTAGCATTGCTAACAGCAATCTTTTATTGTTGCATTTCAAACCTCAAGAAAACAGCCCAAGATGAATTATTTTCCTTCTTTTCCCATCCCCAACTATTTTTTTTCCATTTTCTCACACTTACTCAACTTGCAGCCTTTTGTGTGCAAGGCAAAGTGCAGCAAGATGCACCAAAGACATCTGCAGGATACACATAGTCAACTGAGCTAAATAAAAATCATTTAGCTCAGACCCCTATTTCTTTAAGGGGAAAAAACATCTGGTTCAAAGTACTTTCTCATTCTTTTCTTCTAGTCACGGATAGAGAGGAGACAGTGCTCTGTTGCACTTGCATTGAAAAGGACTCCTTTTAAAAGCTTTGCAGTCATTTAATCTGACTCTGTTGGACATTGTTTTCACAGCCAAAGCTGCACGTGTGTTTCATTGCACCAGTGCCTTTGACATTACATCAGTTACCAAAACACCAAGTGATCTAAACAATATTTGTTAAGCCTTATTTGCAGTTCTAGCTCTAAACAAGTTACACTCACTTTTAATCCTTAAATACAGAGGCTCTCCTAACCAAGGCAAAAAGATTGCTGAAAAACAACAACAACAAAACTTCTACACATACAAAAGAGGAAAAAAGTAAGAGTGCACATATGGGTGTGAACTTCTTTTGAAAAGAAGTTGGGTATTGAAGCTGTATTACAAGCCTGGAATGAAACCTAACAATTATCATCAGAATTGCAGTAACATGTGCCAGTCTGTTTATCAAAGGGTACTAGCTTAAATCACAAATCATTTGTCAGACTAACTTGTGGTTTAAACTACTGTATATATCTTGGCAAGCGGGGCAGGTAATTGGTGATGCACTTTCCATGCATCAGCTGGAAAGTGGTGACTCACTATGCAACAGTACTCCCTGTACTCCCTTTGTCTGGCAACTTTGTATCAAGAGAAACTGAATGAAGTGAAGATAAAAAATTACAAGATCAAATAAAATGAAGGCCTTGTCAGATCTCTAAGCACTTGCAGTGGACTCAAATAAGGTAAGCTGTTTTCGTGGACAACTCTCTGTCCCAAAATTTCCTCGAGCAACAAACTCTAGAAATTCAAACCTGCTTGCCCTGGTTACTTTTACTCATTTCAGATTGCTTGTTTACTGTTTCAGAACCCAACCAGATCATGTACTGCAGGCTTTGGTGAACAAATCCACACTCAGTTTTTCCACTGCTTTTGTGATTTTGCAAACCTTGATTTAACTTACACCTCAGCCTTCTACAAAGTGAAATATGCCAGACTTGTAACAGCTAGCTGCTCCATCCCATGTAGCGTTAATTTCCCTTCCCTGTATCATCTCCAATTCACTACTTCCTTCTTGACATAGAGACACTATAGCTTTACCCAGTACTCACAGTAGATGGACACTATGGTTTTATAGAGCAGCAAAATGGCACCTCCACCTTGTTGTCAACACCCTTCCTGATGATGAAATGATGACACATTATTAGCTTTTTTTGAATATTACTTGCAGTGAGACAATATTTTCAGAGAATTGTCAAGGATGATTTCCAAGGCCTCTTTCCTGATTTGTGTAAAGCAAGGTTGAGACTTCTCCCTAGATGCTTTACATTTAAAATCTTTCCATCACTAACTTGCCCACCCATTCAGTTTTAAGAATCCTTTTGGAGTTCTCCCTTGGAATAGCATTTGGCTACTCTAAGAGCTCAGCATTGTCCACAACTTGGAGATCTCATTGTTCACTATCTTCTTTAGGTCATTAATTATAATGCTGACTAAAACTGTTCTCAGCATGAGTCCTGAGAGACCTGACTTCTCCACTCCAAAAGGCGATTACAATACCCTGTGGGCTTTCAACTCCCTATACAGCTGTTTATCTATTTAAGATCTTTTCCTCCAATTCCATTTTTTTAAATATGCTTTGATGTAGAATATTGTCAAAGGCTTTTAAAAAGCCCAAATCTATTCAGTTTCCAGGATCCTCTTTATTTGCAGCATTTTTTATTTGTTTTGTTCTCTTTAATTTTGTTTTTCTCCATACTCAGTATCTTATTCTTTGTTGCAGACTATCATTTCTGCTGTGATGAAAGTCAAAATTTGTCTTTTATCTTTTTTCCAAAATACCATTCAGAGATCTATTTGTGGACTGCTGACATGATTTCAGTCTCCCGTTGCTTGAGCATAGCGACCATTACAGAGTCAGACTGCATACCTTGTCTTTCTGCCATTTCACATCCAATTTTTTTTTGTTCATTTTCCATATTCTCAGTTGAATGTCGTCTGGTCCTTTTGACTGACATCTAAATCATCTATGTTTATCTAGCAGTTCCTAAATATTTATACTACATTGACCTAGCTCTTCTGATCCTCTGCTACAGACTGCATCAAATGTGCTAATTCCCCTAAACGTGATGTTCAAACACTACCAACTGAGTCTTGCTCTTAAGGCTTTGTTATCTCTGAGGATCTCATGCTTTGCTCCTTATTAGGCCCCAATGATTCCATAGCTAATGTATTAGTATAAAAAAATCTGTTGTTTGATACACAATTGACTTTTTGAATCTCTTTGTTACCAGCTTGTGAATCCTTTGCAGACTACTCAAGTTCTCTTTTTTTAGCTCCATGTTCGTTTGTTTAAGGAAAGGGACCTGCCAAGTTTATGTGCTTTATTTTTTCCTCATTGGAGCAAGTTTCATATTTCTGAAAGGATAATCTACTAAGATTGCCTCCTTATTTTTTTTCTGTAAAATCACTTTTTTTTTTTTAATCTTTCTCCTCCTCTGACCATTATTTTACTGAGAGTTGTTTCACATATTTCAGGTTTTGTACAATTAAAAAAAAAGCCTCCAGGCTAGTTGTTGCTTTCTTGCTTTTTGGATGGCTCCTTTATATTATTTTTATTTTTGACAATTAGGCT
>JAUBOD010000142.1:675294-688123 GCA_032353885.1 Nothura maculosa
AAGAGTTATTTCTAGGACAAATTACACACATTGCTTCCCCGTGGGCTGATAACAAACAAGCAAAACAAAAAACAAACGCCAGCACTTCTAAAAATTGCATTGACCATATTACTACCAGTTACCTGGATGGTCAAACATATCATCTGTCTGTTCACCTGGTTGAGAATGGATCTTGCTAAATTAATGTTCTTTAATGAATTTATAAGCCATGATGCAATGGAAGCTTTTAAGCTCCTCGGAAAATTGGACAAGAAGTAACTTGAATCCACTCAAGCTCTTCCCACAAAACACAAGAGCTGGATATTTCTGGAAAATAATAGCAGTGAACACATTTTAAATGTCAGAATCTGGCTTTCAGAGTTGAGGCTAAGACAAATTGGCCAATTCCCACCTCCCAGAGTTACTGCTTCAATTTGCTTGCACACCACAAGAATACTGCAGTTGATTATACTCAAAAAATAAATCACTTCATCTAGAAAGGGGAAAACTGTAATTTTCTGCCTAAAAATGAACTTTAAATTGTCTGAAAAGCTACAGAACTCCTCAAAGAAATGTTGGCGCAGCACATCAGCCAATGACTGCTGAACCTTTTGATCAAATTTTAGTTTCTCTTGGATCATCCAGCATATGTCTAGTAGGGCAGGTAGGTGTAGAGGAGAAGTAGCCTGTTACTTCTTGATTTCTGTTACTACTTTGACACCTGGCAGGCAAAGACAGGCTGCAAAAGCCTATCTTGACATTATTTCCTTTACGAACAGAGAGGGTACCACATTCCTAGTGAAAAATATATACTGAAAACAATGCTTACTATGTACAATTTAAAGAGGTTTTCTAACAACGGGCTTGTGTCCACGCTCCAAATTAAAATGTGCAATTTTGAAATGTGCATTAATTTTTATAGAAATAATCACATTTCTATGAGTTATTTTATTATCAAGAAATTAACCAAGTTGTAATCACAGAATATTTCTTAAAGGAAGTTCATTTTAATGTCTATGATTCTGCTTTCCTAATGTTTTATCTATATGTACTTGTTTATAATATTTCAACAACATTTGAATTTCAAACACTATCTTAAATATTCACCATCATTCTTGCTGCCAAGTAATTTCAGATTATCATAATTTTTGTGGCCACCATTTCTCTAAAATGGAGATCAGCTTTGCATATAGTACAAATCATCCCAAATAATATGGTATATTATATATACCATATTATATAATATAGTATATATATTAGTGCTATGTGGTATATATGGTATATTATATACATATAATATAGGAGTGGAAGATATATGGTAAAGAGTTACTGCTGGAAGCCAAATATTCAGCTACACATTAAGTTTCTATGTACATTAAGAAAAACTATCACTTACAAAAGAAGATAACTTGGTTAAATACAGAATATACAAGAACAGAGGCTATATATCCTCAAAGTAAGCACCATGATAAAAAAAATGTCTATATAAAATTCCTCTCATTTATTTATTTGCAAAGCAAGGACATCACTGTAATCAATTTTGGGACTCAAAGGCTTTCCCATCATTATCTTAATATCATAGCTCCTTTTGTATCTCTTGTAACCCCGAGAGGTATCAGTTCTCATCACACACTTCTCCCAGGAGCCCATCTGTGCCTAACATTGTTCAGCCTGTTTGTCTCCTGTTCGGAATGGAAAGGATGATAAAATGTGGGAAAGCTTTGGAGGTAGATATTTCAGACAGCTCTGGATTAGAGATTTGATCTGCATAAACCCTGCTGTAAATAAAAGCCTACTGACAGGGAAACCCTTACCAAATGTATCTGTCTTTTGAGAAATACAGTAATCAATACTTTTTCACATATGGTAAACATATTTCAGAGAATACAAGCAGCATCGGAAAGAAAGAACAGAAAGAGTAAGCCCATTAAAAAAAAAAGGGAAGGGAAGGGCGAAGGGGAGGGAGAAGGGACAGGAGAAGGGAAGATTTTTCAGTGATTCTAGACCATTCTTGCTTAGGTTGGTCCAGAGAAATTAAAGTGTTGACTCTATAAGCAATCCCCTTAATGAGAACTTACCAACACTGGCATGTTTCTGCAGTGCTGCAGCCACTATACAAGAGGCAACAGTTTCATTCTGCTATTACTGCCACCAAACCAGGGTGTTTTCAGTCATTATTTATAGCTGCTTTTAGTGATTAAGAAATGACTGCTGCAGTGACTGACAAAGAAAGGCCAGCTGCTCTTTAAAAATGGATCAGCCAGAACATTTTAGATCCATCTAAAACCAAGCAATAAACCTTGATAAGCAATAGCTGCAATGCATCTTACACCTCTATTCCTAGGAAAGTTGGGCTGCCCATTCTATCATTCCATAACCTACCATTCCATCACTATACTAAAGCAATAAGCACTTTAGGAAGGTCCGCATTTCATTTCCTCACATTAAGAGCTACACACAGATTTCTTTAAATTGCCTTCAGAGAAACTTAGGCCTCGGGCCCTGCCAATGCTGCTAGGACAGATCGAGCTCATCTCTGGGTATATCTGGGTAGCTCAGAGCGCACCTCTGGGTAGAACAGCACACACAGTTTAAATAAATATTTCTTTTCCAGGAAGCTACAAACCACCTCACACTGAACCACACTGAAATTGTCTGGATTATACATACAATTGTTCACAATATGACAATAAGTTTACAGAATAAGGATACATGTGTGGTAAAAACTGGTGTGCATACGGTGCATGACATCTATCAATGCAAGCAGAAAAGAAATGCTTTAGAATTAGAAGAAAATCATCAGATCTGTAAACAAAAGGACACCATTTCATAGTCCATCTTTGGTGGCAACTAAATATAGTGTTTTCAAGTCTAGCTAAAATTATCATTGGCTGCTGACAGTACTGAGTCTATAAAACCATCACAGTCCTGCCCTCCTGCCATTTTCTAAGTGCAGCTTTCCCTTGGAAGGACTCAAAGACTCAATTCCCACATTATTATAATGCGCAAGATATAATTGGCTTTTTGTATCTAGCTACAGTGTAAAATCCTCAAAGATAATCTGCTGGCAGCAAGGACTTAAACAAAATCTTGAATGGCAGCAGTTTATCTTCTAGACTCAAAAGTACATAATAATAGCACCACTAGGTCATACCAAATATCCATTCTGATAGGAATTAATAGTGTATGCCTAGGAGAGAATGAAAGTGCAGAACAGCAAATCTCCTTTCAGCAGGGGGATGTTGCACTTTCTCATCCAGAGGTACCTCATGTATAGAACAGTTCCCAGTATATTTTTCTTTCATTAATTTGTCCAATAATTTTCTGAAACTATATACATATTAGTATGCACTCTATCTTGGGTCACGTATGTTGGCTATAGCCTAGCTGTGCACTTCATAAAACACAACATTGTTTTGTTTGTGCTCAACCTGCCATGTGTTTTAGTTTGATCTCTCATGTTCATATACTTCAGTGGACAGAACAGTTGTTTCCTATTTTCTCAATACCACTTGCACTTTTATAAACTTCTGCTTTATTACTTTCTACCCCTCCTGCAAATCGTCTCTTTCCTAGGTTGAAAATTCCTTGTCTGCATATATTGTCTCTGATTCTCTGTTACAACTAAAGAAATTGTTCAGTTGCTTGAAAACAAGGGAAAACAAAACCTTAGACTGGTTTGGACTGCATCTTTCAGCTTTAAATTGTTTTGTTAATGTCAGTCTCACTGTCATCCTCACTGTGAATGAAGTCAAGTCAGAGTTGAGCCAAGTTATTCAGCCAAGTCTGCTCATAACTGATTTTAATAGATAAACAATTTAAACAAGGCTAAGTTAAAAATATTTCCATCAGAATTCTGTGCTAACGTATTTCAATTGATTTCTAATGCAGTGAAAAATGATGAGGATGTGTACCTATTTTCATCATCCATCAAGCATATGGTAGTGGGCTTGTCTTTCTCGGTTTGATTCCTCTAAGAAACTGTCTATAAAGAACTATGTTCACAGAAGGAAGGTACCTGCGTTTTGCCTCTCACTGACTCGGACCTTCTGCACACTACCTCTGCAGCACAAGCTTACAACACATCATCTCCTGTGGGAAACCAGAGAAGCTGGCCACAGATAACAGGTTGCATAGACTTATTCACTAATATGTCTGTCAAGCTGCCTAGTAAGAAATAAATCTAATATAATAGGAGCACTAACCAGCGACTGTCGGAACAGGAAACACTTCTTTGGGTCAATGCCACAGGCAAGGATGGCAGCAGTGGTGTCCAGTATGTTCTGGCGCAGAACAGACGGCTCCTTGGGCATAGTGAGAGAGTGCATGTCCATTATGCTATACAGCACCGAGCTGGATTCTTCTTGCAGCCTCACCCAGTTCTGAATGGCTCCAAGGTAGTTGCCAAGATGAGGCGTCCCAGTTGGCTGAATACCAGAGAAAATCCGATCCACGACACCACTCTGTCACAAAGCATTATTAAAATTAACACATGCAAGGAAGTTTTGATAGCTTATTTTCTAAGTCATTAATAAAACCTTGCTCAGGCATCACATCTCCTCTTGTCATATATTAGGAAGAAAAAAAAAGAATTCAAAAATAATTCATATCTCAACTTTTCCTACAAACAGAGAAATCAAAATATTGCTTCTTACCCTAGAGAAACTGGTGACTGGAATAGTTTTAAGCTATCAGACTGCATATGAGAACAAATAGACATCTCTGTAAAGGAGACAGGTGAAAACGAAATCTAAGAAACCAAGCAGTAAAGTCTTTCTTCTTTTGGTCCAAAGCTTTATGTTTCCCTTTAGTACATTGTCCACTGTGTTACAGAAGCTTAGGATCATGGCACAGAGAAATTCAAACTTTTTTTTTTTTGTTATAAATATATGCAATTTCAAGTAGACTGCTATCTGGACTCCCACAAATGTCAGTCTTATTCTAGTTGAAGAGAATTGCTAGAGCTGGTTCCAGAGAGAAACCTAGTCTTTGGCCCAAATGTCAAAGAATAATGCAGAGGGATTTTCCAAACCATAAAACTGTCCACACTGGTAGTAGTATGGAGTTTCTAAAAACAGATCTATAAAGAAATATTGCCACCCATTACTAGTACATGTTGGAATTAACTGTGGACACATCAGTAAAACATTAGCATCTAGAGAGGGTTCACAGAGAAGCAGAGGAAAAAAAAAAAAAGAAACTGAGCCTGTGAGCAAGGATTAAAAAATTTAAAACATGTATAGCTTGGCTAAGTGACAGTTACCATGTTGGGAAGCTTGTTTTCCTGCATCCCAGACCTCCATTTACCAGTCTCTTAAGGCCTCGAGCTGTCAGGATTTGATCTCTTACCTCCCAGGCCTTTCCAAAGAATTCCCTCATACACAGAAAGTAATTCTGCAATATTTTATGTGAAAATGCTTGTTACATGCCAAGTTTTAAGACTATACAAGAGTACTGGACTTATAAACAGGGTTCCACCAACCTCAACATGGAGACCCTGTAGACAAAGCTACACAATACAAGTTGCCAGGTTCTCATGTCAAGTCCATCACCTTTATTATATTTCTGGCTACGTGATTTTTTGGGGGCTGTTTATTTTAAAAGTAACATGTAGAACAAAATGGAGATAAATATTTATTGATGTAGTCTATTACCTAGTTTGTGGACCTTCTATAAATGGATGGGGAATCATGCAATTATGAAATCACAAAAAAAAAAAAAAAAAAAAAAAAACAAGGAAGAAACAGTCAAGGCCAAGTACCTTTATTTTAAACTCTTTTTTAAACTTAAAATTGACTGCTTACCTTTAATTCTTTCTAAACTAGACAGATTCAGGAAAAAATAATGACATAGTATGTTCTCCTGCAGTAGATTTTTGAAAAAATACTATTTATTTTAGAAAAGTTTAGAAAAGCCTAAGAGCTTTCCTTCAAAGCTTGCTGAGAAGTTCTCCCTCCTCTTCAAAGTCAACCTGGTTTTCAGATCAAGCCAATTTTCTTATCCACTTCTAAGTTGTCAGTTTGTGCTGACAGGTAAGTGCAAACTTTGCCTAGCAGCCACACTAATCTCTCCTGCTCAAGAAAGTGCCCACACATTTAAAATCCAGGTGGTAACTTCCCTACATATATTTTCTCTCAAGTATCTGCTCCACTTCTAGGAATGTTCTCGAGTCAGCTTCTTAAAGCTCTTGGAGTCTCCAGCCCAGTAGCTGCAAGGCAGTCACAAGCTGCAGTGGAAAGCAGAGTATTTGCTCAAATAGCAATTTCCAGCTGCTGTCTTGCAGTCCTTGCTCAGCCATGGCCCCAGGCATGCTCTCTATTACTTAAAAACTGAATTGTGCTGCTCAGTTCCTTGTTTGCCATTTAACTCTTTCTCTTCTGAGGAGACTGCAGCAGCAGCAGGTTTGCCACCACCCCTGATTGCCCAGTAAGCCACTACCTGGCCAAGGAATAATACTGGCATCTTGTTAGCACAGAGAAGGAGCCATGAAGAAACCCAGGGCCAGCTGGCACACTGAGCCTGTGCAAAATAGTTTCATGCAAGATCTACTCAGGCTCCAGGTTATGCAACCCTCCTTCTCTTGCAGCCTCAGGTACTGCTTCATATGCCTACTATAACGTGTTTAGCTTTTCCCTCTTGGATCACTGTGAACACAACAGATGGATTGGTAAAAATATATCCCTGTCTTGAATGCAATATACTCAAATAGAGTATACAAATGCAATAGAAACTTTTTTTTAAAGGTATTCCTAGAATGCTTTTCCAGGATGCTTTTGATCAAGAAAATAGAAAACATCAATGTCTTAATACATACTATATATTCAAATTCTGCACCAACTCCAAAGATATGAAGGACAAGCATGAGTTGAAGGAAGTTTTTTTGTTATAATGCGTAAGTTATCATCTGGTAACACAATTCATCCTGGAAGGAAAATGCCGAAGTGCAATGTAATATGGAGGCAATTTTACATAAACAGAGAATAAACTTCACTATCTAGAAAAGTGCATCTGTGAAAGCAAGAATGACATCTTTAATGGTGTTTGCATGTTCAAATGGTAAAAAAAACACTTACATATGGTCTGTTCAGTACATAAGCAATACATGTCCTGTTAAATGAGAGAAACAAACTTTAGCAATATTCTACTGGCTCCAAGTTCAGCAATTACCTAATATATGGAATTTGTAGAAACAAGTAAGTCCAGTAACAAAAAAGCTGGATCTGGATAAAGCAATAGCAAATACATTACAAAGAACAAACCCACACTGGCCCCCAGCTGAGGGACTAGCTAACTAGAAGTCTTTCATCTTTAACTCCTTTGATTCTATTTAACAACATAAAGTATGAGATGTTACAGGGTGGTATCAAATATTCCATTGTGTTAGCACAACTCTGTATAAAAAAAAAGAGAAGAAAAAGGAAAAAAAAAAAAGAAGAACCCTTAAATGAATGTTGGATTTCTAATACTAAAAATATACAGAGCACACTGCTCCTTTGGGGAGAGTTTATGTTCCCTGTTTGTTCACTCTGTAAGAGCCAGCAGGCAGCAGAGCAGCATGGCAGGGAGTTGTGCCTGGTACCATGAAATCATGGGGCTGGAATGCACTTCAGTGGGACTGCTAGGTCAGGGGATAGGAGCTGGGCGCTCCAAAGTACAGCCCTTGGAAAAGGATGAAAACAAAAAGAGTGAAGACTTCCCAGCGGCGCAGAGGGAAAGCCACAAGACACGCAGCTCCAGCCCACAGGCACTCACTCATTCAGACATGTGTAGTAAGCGTAGGGGGAGTCTGGGGCTCATATGTTTAACTCTGTATGGTGTGTGCACCTATAGCAGTAATGCTGTGTGCTAACCTACCCTCCTAGCAAAAGCACGACATCTGGCAGCTGTTTTAACATTTAGTATGTTTTTTTCCTCTTAGTAGGACTTCTGCAGGACAAATCCAAACACTACAGTGCCCTTCCTTCTCAATGGCATTTCTAAATGCACGGGGGCCAGAAACCTGTAAAGGTTCAGGTGTGCTATTATCTAACCTGCTTTTTCGTAACGGAATGAACAGCTGCTGCTCGTTATGAACAGAAAAAAACATCACTATCTAAACGCTCTTCAGTGAGTGAGAATCGGCATTCAGTGCTTACCCTTGAGCAGGATGGCCAAAGTCCATCTCCAATATCTGCACTATGGCCATATCCACTTTCAGCAGAGAGGGATATTCCAGAAAAGCTGGTTGTTTACGAAACAGAATACTGTTCTCTGGATCAAAATTGAGCATTGCATGTGGAAACTCATGTTCAATGGGCCACGCTTTCAGTGAGGAGAGCTACAATTGTCATGATCTCAATTCGCCAGTGAAGAATACGCCCATCACCTGTGCCAGAAGCGGAGAACACAGCAAAGCTGCTAGCACAGAGGAAATCCCACGTGTGTGTTTCTGGAAGATCGTCATGAACAGCTACAAATGTTTCCTAGCATACTTGTCTATTAGAAAGTATTTTTAGGAAGGAAAAAAAAAAGGAAAAAAAGAATTAATTATGAAAGTCAAGCCGATACCTAAAGTTGGGGAGTGACTTGAAAGAGGACACTGCAAAAACACAACTACACTAGATTAAGCTTTAGTTTGTTTTTCTCCTTTGTGGGCCAGACTTTTCACAGATTAAGTATGGTCTGTCATGTAGGATCCAGAAATAAAATTTATTTTTTACAAGAAACCTGAAGGTTAAAATATATACGTCAAAAGGTAGAAATAGGCCTCCTGACTGTTAAAGAGCACACAGAGATGCTTCCAAGCTCTTCAGCAGTGAGGCATCACTATATTGTTAATACCTATGCAATTCTATGGATGTTGATAGCTGCACATATTGCATTTCCAATTGTGCTTAAAAGTTTTTCGCAACTTTCAAAGCAGGATATCATGTTCCCTAAACTATTTGCAGCTGCCAAAGAAACTTCACATTGAAGTTTCTCTATATATTTCATGACTTTCTGCTGATTCATGTTTATTTTATTAATGTCCTTTAATTTAAAAATCTGTCTAATTTCAGTGCATATTACCACGAGGTATACATCGTAATATAAAAACAACAGAGCAACTATAAGACATCTTAAAAATGTTAATGGACTGCCCAGGGAAAACACTTAAACTTAGAAATTTACACTAAAATTTATATTGATTACTTGGGAAAACATGGAGAAACATGTCTTATTTTAATTTTAAAGTCACATTAGAGAATGCAGAAAGTAAGATTTCAAGAATCATTCAATAACAAGCATGGAAATGCATAACTAACCATAATCTTGACTTATTTTCTGAACTAAAGATCAAATAGAGGGTTTCTTCCATGAGATCTGCAGCATTTAAAAGGGTAATTCTGCTTAGTTTATTACTAAAAAAAGTCATCTCTGTCTTCCTTGAAACTATAAGAAGTTACTGAAATTTCTTTCATATTTTAAAGATTGTCTACCAAGAAAAAGTGTTTTTAAATTGGCCAGAATAAGGCCCACGTTATTTCAAGCTTGAACTGTGCAAGCTTCACCTGCAAGATGAAGCAAGACTGCAAAGCACATCCCTTGAGGCAACTAGAAATTTAGGTTGTCCCAAATCCTGTCTGCTTAAAGGAAAAAAAACAAAAAAAACTGGTCTCCAGAATTGCTGAGAATCCACATTGAGAGACAGACATGCAAATCAAGATATTAATTTATTAGGCTACTTTGGATATCCTGATTATATCTATCAAAGTTTAGCTGTATGAATTCTGTGAAAACTGGAGTCAAATTATATGTATTTACCTAACCTAGTCAATTTAAAACCGGTTCTCAAATATGTAGTAAAATGAGAGCTGTAGCTCAGTTCCTCCACTTCTCAGGGAAGTTATACAAATCAAATTAAGTGAAAGCATTCACAAGAATTGTGAATTCTTGTGAATTACACTTCCTCCTAAGTCCTCATGAGTATCACCATCATACACTTAGGATGACAGCACGCGAGGACAAAGCTGAAAGTAGACAAGGACCATCACAGAGCAATCTTATGCAGATGCCTCAATCACTTCATGGACTTTTAAAATAGGAAAGGTTAGAATCCAATTCAAGGAGACGGAAGCTTCCAATAGACAGTTCTCGGGAGTGCTTTCTCCTCTTCATCTCATCCTAGGAATGCATTTACACAAAACCATAAAAACACAAAGTTCAGCTGGTAAGAGTCTGCATTAGATCTAGTATTTAAAAGAACAGACCATAAGACAGACAATGACCCTGATCTAGAGCTATAGAGGCAGGACAACTCAGCTTTTCAGTCTACCAATACCCAGGCAAGGGCAAAGTAGTCATTTATATTTTCAAGACCTTCCTTGTCCAATACAGAAATATAAAACACAGGTCCCACAGAGTTCTCAGCAAATTATATCCTTTAAGGTAAGGACAAAGCTTCTGATTAATCAATTTCTTTGGACTTTGTTCATAAATCTACCAATGAAGCTAACAGATACCATATGGGCTTATGGCACTATCTACAACCGACCTAACAAATATTTTCATCTTTACATTAAATTTAATTATATATATATATATATAAAATTGCTCACAAGCTCACCTTTTAACTGAGACACAAGCAAGATATTTAAGATTAAAAAAATTAGTTTGAAAATGATGACAGGATTACAATAGGCAGCTGCAACAGAAATCAATGCTTCACACTCTAGTGGTTATTCTTCATGTGCCGTAACATTTAGACCCTTTACTTTAATAGCTATTCAGTGAGGGCAGAACAGGTGAAGCTCAGAGTGAAAAGTGCAGAATTGGAGCTAATTCTAAACACAGGTGGTGGAGCAAGACAGAGTGAACAGGAAGTCGATGGGAGAATCGCTGCTGACATGTGTGACAGGGAAGATTGATGGCTTCCCTCTCTCGTTTTCCCCACTGTGAAGGCACGCAGGGGGTGGGGGAAAGGGATGGGGAAGCTGCTGTGCTGGCGACATAACACACACCACAGCCTTCGCAGCACTAGCACTGATTGATGAGATCAGAGCAGCTCAGGAAATGGCAGAGGATCATTCACAGACTTTGCTCCTCTTAGTATAATTTTATACAGGGCCATTCATTTGGTCCTTGTTGCCTCAAAGTGAAGCAAATTTGCCAGAGGAACAGAAAATGTGAACGTCGGGGGGGGGGGGGGGAAAGGCCACATTAAACAAACACAGACAAGAGTAAAACAAATGAATCAAACATTTTGAAATTTCAAACATGAAGATCCTCCCAACAGGGATCAAAAAGGGAGAGGAAAAAAAGAAGAGGAGAAACCTTGCCTCAGCTTCACAGACAGAACAAACTGTTTGGCTGACAAAGTTCCTAACTACAACCTCTTTGTATCTGACTATGACTTTTATTTCACTCATTAATACTTTGCAACTGCAAAGCTCATTTCCGAAATGGTGTATTGGCCTGCTAATCTTGCCTTAGCAAGAACAGTCTTCAATCAGCTACTAAGTAGGAGAGAAAAAAAAAAAGAAAAAAAAGACCAGAAGACTCAGATTTTACTATCTAGAGCATAAATTTTAAAGCTTAACTGCAACAAATTAAGAATTAATATTACTAGAGATATGTATACATTCAAAAAAAGATAAAGGGAATCCTAGAGGCAGTATCTAAGAAGAAGTCTACACACTATAGGCCTTGCTTCATTTCTTTTTCAGCAATTACTTTTCTGCAGACTTCATGTAGAAGCTTTTAAAACATGTTTATCTTGATGTTAATCCAATATATCAAATTAATCTGGTACAAATATTATTTCATCATGCTTGATTCTTAAAATTAGGGATTAAAGGGCTAACACTAAATTAGAAAGAAGCACACTTGGACCAGAGTAAAATTTCAGATAAATAGTTTCTAAGAAATGATTAACTTGCTACCCAGAAACTGAACTAAATTAAAGATCTAAATGGCACTGCCTGGTATCCGTCTTGAATGTCAAATACACTTATATTTAAATGTAAGTAGAATTTTAATATTTATGCTTAAAATGAGAAACACATTGACTGGAGGCACATTTACAGCATTTATTAACCAAACCCTCTGAATGTAACTCTGTCTTCTAGGGCAAAAAAACTAGACTGTAACTGCATTTGTGTTAGGCTGCCCTCTCATGCTGCCCTGTTTAAGATGGCTAAGCAAACAAGCCTTTTCCTGTGGTACACTGTCTCCCACAAACATACTCTCTCACTTGCTTCACGCGCTGCATGTGCCCCTCAGGGTGCCAGCAACAGCTCTATGGAGGGGCACAAGGTCCATCTGCAGGAGGTTGCCAGAGCTCCTGCTACCACAACCAAACCTGCTCCTGGACCCAGGGCATCCGTAGACCCTTCGTCCCAATGCCAAGCTACACAAGCTAAGCAACACTGGTTTCATAGAATCATAGAATTCTTAAGGTTGGAAAGGACCTTAGAGGTCATCTAGTCCAATCCCCCTGCAAACACAGGGTCACCTAGAGCACATGGCACGGGGCTGCATCCAAGCAGGTTTTAAAGATCTCCGAAGAGAGAGACTCCACAACCTCTCTGGGCAGCCTGTTCCAGTGCTTTGTCACCCTCACAGTCCAGAAATGCTTCCTTAAGTTCCTGTGGAACTTCCGATGCTTCAGTTTGAAGCCATTTCCTCTAGTCCTATCAGTGTCCACCACTGAAAAGGGGCCAACTCCATCCTCCTCCTCCCTCAAGGTATTTATACACCGCAATCAGGTCCTCCCTCAGCCTTCTCTTCACCAGGCTGAACAGGCCCAGCTCTCTCAGCCTCTGCTCATAGGGCAGATGTTCCAGGCCCCTGACCATCCTGGTAGCCCTGCGCTGGACTCTCTCCAGCAGCT
>JAUBOD010000142.1:715582-729468 GCA_032353885.1 Nothura maculosa
CCTCAGCTCATCTCCTTTTTTGCTACTCATTGTAGAAGGAGCCCTGTCCCTTCTCATTTGGACAGCAAAATAATCTTGCCTGCATTGTGGACAAGCCTGAGGCCAGCCTGCTGCACATGCCCACTTTCCCTTCCATCATTCCTCAAAGCAGGGAGCTGCTTTGTTCCATTCCATACTTTGTTGCCTCTTAGCTTGTTTGTTAAGAGGATCTGGCACAATAGGTGCTTTTCTCACAGATGCTTAGTATGAATGGTCATACTCGCTGTTATTTTTTGTAACTAAAAGTTGTTTTGCCATTGTTTTTTCTTCTTCTGTGTAGAATTGTTCCATTTTAGACTGGCCACCATCATCCATTGTTCTCAATGAAACAGAAACTGCAGTTGCCCTGAGGGGAGATGGTGATTGCCTGTAGTGTGAGGAATCATAAAACACAGATCTGTTCGGAACAATGGAGAAAACCCATCTCAAAATGGCCACCAACCAAGACCTGCTGTGGTGCTCCCCGCAGGGAGCCCCGGCAGCCATAGTGAAGGATGGAGGCGTTCTGTGTCCCAGCCTGCAGGCTCGGCCTGAGGGAAAAAATGCAAGCACAAACTACAGAAAAAGAAGAAAAAAAATAATTGCAAGAAGCGTGTGGAATAAGGTCTTTATGCAAAATTGCAATGAGTACCACTTATGTAGGAGCAAGTAGTGGTTCAGCTCATTTTGTAGAAGGTTGGAGTACTTTATGCTGCTCTCCTATTAATGCTTTAATGCCTCCTTAAATACTAAAAGAATGAAATTCCTTTTTGACAGTTTGAATAGGAAACAATTTTTGCCAGGGAATACTAAGTGTTTCATCTCTGAAAATATGATATTTTTCTACCCTCCCTTTTCTCTGTGCAGCCTCCTGCCTCATATACTCTTGGGTAGCTGTATTCTGTATTCTGTTACCAAGATTGAAGACAAAAAGAGGTCTAATAATGGGTGGTCCACTTTTTAAGTGCATTATGTTTTTATTATTTTAATTCCTAATCAAATGGATATATTCAAAAGCAACTAGGAAATAGCCAGATTTTTATTTTTGTAATCATACTATGCATATTGTACTATGAAGGAGAACACACTGTATTTTTCAAAGATGAAAAAGAATAAGCAATAATTCATGACTGGCTTGGAAAATTCTCCTTTCACTGGAATATTTATTTGCCTCCAAAACATACATTCTGTGACAGAAGATATTTTAAAACATAATTAAATGTGAGGGTATACATCATCAATAATTGAGCAAAAGCTGCAGTGTAGGAATGTTGTGATTATATTAGAAAATAAGTATTGTGATTCAAGAGAAAAAACAAGCAAGATTTGATTGAACAGACATTCAAACTATTCATGTAATTAATTTTCACTCTTAGCATACCCAAGCAAGTCTAATTGTAATTATTAAAATCCCATCTACATAAAAATCCAAATCTGGCCCATACTTTTACATTTATAATGTAATAGGGTAAATAGTCATTTGTTTCCCTTATTCTTCACAGCATTTTTTTCCTTTTAACTCTGCCATAGGATGACACTAGAGAAAACCTCTGTGCCTTGGGCTGTTTCAGTGGTTTTGCACATAAACTGATAAATGCTGATCTTTAAAGATTTAATATATACTCTGTCATTTTCAGAGAATGAACTGTAATTTCTTTAAAAGTAATGATACATCTAAAATGTTGAAGATGCATTCTCAACTGAAACGCTGAGGTACTCGTATAATATAATTAATAATGTAATATTAGGAAATGAGGGGTAGCTCTGACTCAGGAACAACCATAAATCCCAGTGAAGCACTGCTAGCTGCACTCCATACCCACTAAATGAGGGAAATAGAAAATTTCCCTCATTTAATAATAGTTTAGGCAAAGGAGGCTACCACCCAACGTAAACCTAGAATGCAGGGTCAGAAGATTGATTAGAATGACTGAAACAGTGAAAATCATAAGGAAATAAGCAGAAAATGAAACCCAAAATAATGGTACAAGAAATGAAGTGAACGCACAATGGCCTTGAAAGAAATCCAAGCAAAAGAGCTTTTGGGGCAGTGTGTTGCCTGCAAAAGCAGATTTGGATCATGAGCAAAGCAACAGCTTCTTCTCTCATACTGTATTTCAAGAAAAGGTCTTTGTAGTAAAACAGGATTACTTCAAATAGATACCTGGCTTTTGTAATCAATTTCTCATTCTAATGGAAACAGCCTGCTATGTCCAAGTACTGGCTAGCTGCTTAGGTCACGATGGAATTAGAAATATCTGAAGAGGAAAAATAGGAGGGAAGACAAAGAGACATTTTAGAAGAGTATTGATATAGGAAAAGGAAAAGCAAAAGGTGAAGAAAAAATAAATGGAAATGAGTGTATAGAATGCGAAATGAGTATAGAAAATACAAAACATACTTTTCATTGGAATAATCACTTGTAAGGTACTATTGACTCTGGGAAAGAATAGTCCCTTAAGTCAATGTATGTCTAAGTTTTTGATAGACCTTTTTCTGACTGAGCGTCTTTTCAGAAATGGAGCTCTCTTGGACTGTGCAATAAGGCCTCATGATGGAGGGTTAAAACTCATGAAGCTGCTGCCCATTTGGAACATGTTCTGTCTCCTTTCACATCTGCAGAGCATTTAGCTGCTTGCATCTGGTTGTGTTTGCGCAAATATAATTCCATATTCACTAATAATTCCCGAGGCTAAGGGCCCCTCTCCTGTAACCTTGTTAATATTCTCACAAGGCCTGGTGTGAACGCCTCACAGCATTTGGATTAGAATTCAGTCTGGTGGGTTTTCTTCCCCCCCCCCGCCGTCTCTTTCTCTCTCGTACTTTTCTGGCCTCCAGTTTCCTGGCCACCCACATGACGAGACACTCTCCCTCCTGCTCTCTCCCCATTCTCAGTTTCAAGGAATTTCCTTTTGTCAAAGGCAAAGTGTGATTGACATATTTTTCCCCTCTTAAGTGCAGTCTTCTTAATACTTGATTTAACTATGTCCTTATGGGGCTCGTATAATCATTACCTAGGTGAGAAAGGGAACCCCTGCTCCCTCTCCACCATCTGATCTTGGGCTTCAAGCTACAGTCTGCTGGTTACTTAGCACCTTTTACATGCTGTTTATTCATTTTTTAAAAATATTTTTATTAATTTGGTGCTAGTGAGGGGTTCCAGGTTGACAAAACAGGTACCTGGAAAGCAGAATGGTAGCCTACCCTTGGACTCCAATATCAAATCAGGTCACCCATGGCAGAAAAATCACAACTGCCCCATCCTTTCCGATGAGAAGGGGATTCAGTTTTCACGACAATTCTCAACCCCATGGCTAAGACTGTGAAAAACAAAAATGAGACACAGCTCTCCTTGATAACAATTTTACAGGATTTAGGATCATAAAATCCCACAGGTTTGTTCCTAGTCACTCCTCTATAAACGGCAGGTGATGATACAATTGTTTCCTATTATTCCCTCTTAATTCTCCAGTCTATTCTGCGACAGGAGCACAGCTCCTGCTGGACCCCCTGGAGCCCTGAGGCTCCCCCAAGGACCTATAGCCCTTCCAGCCCAGCCAACCAATCAGCATGCACTCCCCCTGCCCATTGGGAGGCCTGCCACCTTCCCATTGGTCAGCAGCTGCCTAGTTCTCCATGGTGACTCCCTGTCCACCATGGCGCACTGTGGTGGTGGGGGGCCAAGCGGGGAGGCAGAGCAGGCTTGGGGCAGCGCAGTGAGGACAGAAGCGCAAGATGTTTGCAGCCTATAAATACTTTTTTAGTTAGTTTTGAATTCTTTCTTTGGCAGGTTGCTTACACTGGATCAAGAAACTCTACTGGAAGAACTCAGTATTATGATGACTATGGGTTGGCTGTAGAAACTCAGTCAAATAAGTTGCCCAGGCTGAGATAGACATCTATGATGCAAGAAGATTGTTCAAAATTCCTGATTTTTTTTTTTTGGCAAGACTTTTTTTTGCAACTATTAATCAATGTGACAGCTCTTTAATTAATAAAGTTTTAAAGACTTCCTTTACTCTTAAAAATCCCATCTCAAAAATACTGATGGTTGAAGACCCATCACATTTTAAAATTGTAAGATTTGAACTAAGTAGACTGAAATTTCCCTTGTCAGGAATGAATCTCTGCTTTACATCCTCTTCTTTGAAAAAGGGAGAGCAGTTGAGTTTTAAGGAAAAAAAGGTTTTATTCTGATGTATGTATATATTTTAAAAAGATGAAAGGGATATCAGTAGGCATTTCTAACCCCTACCTAATTTAGATGAAAAAAACTGTCTTTTTATCAGTTGTTGGGGCAGGGGATCCCAGCGATGTCACAAATACTCACTTGCCTATTTCTATGAATATTTTCACACATTTAATCAAGATATGAGCCTCGTAAGTTTCTGCCTTGCACAAACACATTAAAAGTCCTTTAGTTTCTAAAGGAGTGATGGGCGTCCTCAGGTTTACAGGTAGACTGAGGGGCCTCCTTTTCCACTGGAGCCGTGGGGAGTGTGGTGTGGCTACCCTTGCACAAGGCACAAGAAGAGAACAGTGTTACTGCCTCTGCAGTGACCTTGGAAATTGTCTGACAGGGCATGGGAGAGAACGAGGAGCCTTTCTAACAGGATAAGA
The DNA here is from genome assembly GCA_032353885.1 of Nothura maculosa. Taxonomy (NCBI): domain Eukaryota; kingdom Metazoa; phylum Chordata; class Aves; order Tinamiformes; family Tinamidae; genus Nothura; species Nothura maculosa. The sequence continues at coordinate 720,221 of JAUBOD010000142.1, forward strand.
CAAGACTGCAGAAGGCAGGAAGCGTGGCATGAAGTAGCGGGAATGAAGACATTGGGACAAAGTGCTGCTGTGGCCAATATCAATATCTGAAGGGATGAGGTAGAATGGAATATGTGTCAGGAGAGAGCTATGGACCTCAGATGCTAGTCTCTTAAAAAGGAATAGACTGTAGTTAATTCAAGTTGGAAATTCCAAAATTAAGAATAACAAGGGAAAAATAAAACAAAAAACACAGAAAATTTAGGAGTTAGTTTGTAGAGCACAGCATAGCCTGAATGATATGCAGTAAGTGAAATATGAATTGTCTACTGAATAAGTAGTATAAAAGATGATGCCAAATATACAGGACATGAATCAGAAACACTGGAAAATTATTATGTGACATGTAATTAAAGACCGTAAGCTAGCACATACATAAGACTGAAGTGAGGTCAGTCTTATTGCTGATAATACTTCACATCTGTTTGTAACCTCCATAAACTCTTAATATTTTATGTAATACACAGTTGTTGCATACCATACTGGCAAGAACTTAGGCTGCTGTAAATTGAGTTAACTTCAGTATCTTTTTAATTGCTGAATTAAATGTATTAACCTTAATTCTGGCTCCAAGGATTCATAAGAAGATATTCTTCACTAACCAAGCTTCTGTGTATTCCACAACAAGATGCCGACTGTTATAGTATAAAAAAATCTTTTCATTCTTGTCTTCCTTCCTCCACACTAACACGCACAGCTGTGGCCCATAGCTGCTGAAAATAGTCATCACCACTATAAGGCAGTGAATATTTTCAACCATTCTTTTAAGAAAGCTTTTATCTTTTCTTGGCCTCACAATGTCTCCAGGCAATATATTTCCATTGTCAGAGACTTTTTAAATGCAATATTGTTTCAACAAGCGTAGTCCAGGACTTTCTTTCCTATATATCTCGGAAGGGGTTACATAGCTTCAGCAGATATGGATCTTGCTGCTGCAATGTGCTAGGACTGTCTCACCAGAGGCAGAGTCTGTTCTCTGGCTTCATACACTTTTGGCTTGCAAGATAGTCAGGAACTGAGATCAGTACCTGCCTACTGACTTTGATAAAATGTTGAATTTAAATGTTATGGGAAGGTTCCAGATTGCTGCTGAGCTTCTGAGGCTGCGTCTGAAGTACTTGGAGAAGGTGATGTGAGAGCTTTTGTATCTGGCTCAGCAGCAGCTCTACATTGTTGCCAATTTAGCCCTGGTTTATTTTTATTTTCATAACTGCAATTACTGGAAACTTTTAGAGAAAGCTTCTAAACATGTTTTACAGTAAGTAAATTCAATGTGGACAGTACTGTAGGAACTCTTGACTACGCAGCAGACTGTTTCACAGTCCACCTCACACCAGTCATGACTGCTCTTCTGCCCTCTCCTCTGAGCGTTTTCTGTTAAATAGCTTGTGCCACATAGTCTTGTAATCATCTCTGTAATCAGTTCTTCATCCTTGAACCACTCTTCTGTCCCAAACTTGATATGATTGTCATTGACTCAGTCTTAAGATTGGTATGAGGTCTGGATGTTTTCTCAGACTTGTATGATTGTCCTGTAAAACAACCATGCTCAGGATGAAAACACAGAAAACAAATTCAGCAAATTCTGAAGCAGCCTCAGCTTCCCAAACGACCTCCAAAAGATCAGAAGCTGGGAGACCCAAAACATGCCATAATATCTATAGATCTTTGAATTATTTTTCCCCCCAAAGAAAGTCGCCTCTGCTCTCTTTTGTCAAAAATTGGCAGTAATCATTAACTGTTGAAATTTAAACAAGCAAACAATCCAGAACTTGCCTGTTAAAATCAACATATCTTTAAGCTGTCTTCTCTTTTAACTTTGCGTTTGGGAAGATGTGAAGGGGGAAAGAATAAAGAAAAGCAGCTTGAATAGGCTACTGAAGGAAGATCTTTTAGCATTTGCAGACAGCATTTTCTGTTGGCAGGGGTGATTTGTGCTGTCCTGCTCTGTCTATTCTGCTGGGGAATTTCCTAGTGGACACAGGTAGGCAAATGCTATAAAAGAACGAGATAAGAATGAAGGCATATCACTCCTAAAAATTATTATTTGTTTTTACTCTACAGTAAAGTGATTAGGTGTTTTCCAGGCAGTGTTTAAAACAGTCTCTGTCCTAAAGGCCTTAAAAAGAACAAGATGCAGAAAATCTGGAACTGGAAACTGGGAACAGGGTGACATTAGTAGCAGCCAGCATCATAGTTCTGGAGAGGTGGAGTTTCTCCACTTTGGAGAAACTGGAACACAGTTCAGTGGAAGCTGAATCACTCCACTCTTACCAAGAACCTGTGAAGCACTCTGGTGAAGTGTGTCTCATGCCCATTAATATCAAGGGCACACATGAAATTTATGACCTGAATTTCTGCTACTGGTGCTAGTAATTTGAGTAGCAAAGGAATTTCTGTCCCTTTATTCCTCCCAGGCATGAGGGATGCTTGGCCTTTCGTTATTAAATTGAATTAGTATTGTATTTGAATTATCAGGATGGGGAATAAAATAGAGAATCCCAGAACAAAACACTTGCCACTAGAACCAAGCAACATCCAGGAAACACTAGGACATGGTATGTGATGTTTTTGTTCCTGACACAAGTGATCAGGAACTCTCTTCTACATCTGATTTTGAGCTTCCTCCAGGTGTATACAGCACTCTTGGACTTCGGAGTCTGAGACAGAAAGATCTTTTTAGATTTTTCCAGAGACAATTCCTGTTCCCATGGACACTTTGGACAGTGAATGGCATTGTATGCGGAACGTCAGCTTGCACTGAGGATTTATACATAATGTCAAATCCCTCCAGTCCTGACCCCTCCTGACTCCTAGACATCTGTGAGAGAACACCCCTGAGATGAAATCAGTGAAAAAACGTTTATTTTGCAATGAAGGGATAATCTCATAATAACTAGGGAGTTCCTCCAAGTTCCTGGGACTATGAAGTGAACATTACCCAGAGTTGCTGGCTGAAATACTACAAACACAAATACAATGGAAGCTCTCAAGAAGGCAGAACTGCTCAGCACCCAAAAACCATGTTTATTTTCTCCAGAGATGAAGGGGGGCCTGCAGGTCAGCAGGAATTGTGCATTCTGACTGGTATTTATTGACTCAGAAGTCCTTGCTGACAGACAGACAGACAAGCAGAAAAGGGTTCCATTACAGTGACGTCGTTTCTTTCCCTCTTCACCCCTGAGGCTTTCACTTCTGACAGTCTTTACACATTGCTCTGGCTTCTCCAGCTGCTGCTGGGGCAAATGGCAGCTGCCTTTCACCTCACTGATATTGGAAAACTGTCTGCCCGTAGGGAAGATGACTGTCAGGCTTTCAGTGACATACTGCAGCACATCTATCAGAGATGTAACAACAACACAGAGCTTTGGTGCTTGGCCTTTCCTCTCAGGCCTGGTAAGAATGGAAGTCTGGGTCAGAAACAATGTGAACCATGGATGGCTACTGAGGCTTTCAAAAAAAAAAAAATTAGAGCCAGAGGGTATCCTTAGGTCTTGACATAATTTCCCATGAAGTTTAGGAAATAATGGAAGAGAGTGATACTGGTCACATGGAGCAGTAGTAGAAAAAATACTTTTGTTTTCCTATTGTGTTTCTCTGTAGATAGTCTACATGGAATATGACCTCTATCATGGACAAGGAACAAAGAATCATGAAATGTTAGGCACCATATTTTCTAAATTTGCTCAAGGTTAGGCAAAGTGTAAGCGGGAAGCATTACAAATGCAGAGCAGAGTTCTTTTTAATTGGCAATGCCATAAAATCTCCTGCAGTGGCAGGAGGACAGTCTTGTAAAATTTAATTTTTAACCCTTAATTTGAATGCAGGGAATGGAAAGTAAGAGGAAGAACTGTTTATTCTGGGAAGAAGCAGGAGACTTAGATCCTAAGTTTGTGGTAGTTTTGTTACCATGAGATTCTTTTAGTTCTTCCTTTTGCCAGAGAGTTGTGCTGGTTGGCACTTCCTGGATTGCTTGTATCTTTCAGCAGTGTCCTGTACATGCATAGAGATAGGATTCATAGCACAAGCCAAGTCTGCACACCTTGTCGTGGGCTCACTACGTGGGAACAGGGTAGTGAAGTACATTGTGCCTAGTGTAGTACGTAGTGTGCCTAGTGCACATCCTTGTGTTAGGACATTCTGGACATATAATATCCATAATATCCATAAACAGGAAACATATTAGCATGAAAGGATGAATCCTACCTCCTTCACAAGAGCAGGCACAGACGCACATATCTTTTTCTTGATTGTGAAAACTTTTGGATCTGGAGCGAACTACTGTAAATCAGAGTTATATTTGAGTGCTTCTGCAGATCCTGTTTAATGACTTTGAAAGGAGTCTTCACTATGTTCTCCTTCTTCTATCTGACCCTTGGCCGGAGTCCTATCATGGATGCCCATTCAGTCATTATGTTAACTTCTAGTCCAGTTTTGCTCACTGCCCCTAACCCCTTCAAAGCCTTTATGAAGGCTTTGAAACCCCTCCAATCCCTTCAAAGCCAAAATATGAAATAAACCTTTTTTTCTCCTGCTTATGCTTACAACCTCAAGTATGAAATATGAAGATAGAAGGTAGTAGCATTGCCATATGATCATTATATTGGTTTTTTTTTCTTGATTATTTCTTGAATTGTAGTGCACTTTGACATATGTGAGGATAGAGAAAAATAGGAAAAAGTTCAGAAGATTATGAATCTGAAATTATGGAATCTGAAGTGACCATCACTGGTGAATTTCTTTAAAGACTTTTTGTCTAGTTTTGCTTCCATGCACATTAAAACTCCTCCCAATTCTTTCCTTACTTTATTTCTGTGTATATGTATGTTACCTCCACCTGACATGCCTATACTGTTAATATTGTAGACTTAATTTTCCAATGGGTTGAACAACTGCAACTGCCTTTGAGTCCTGCACCTCTGAAAATTAGATACTCATGTTTTTCCATTGGAGGAACAGTTTTCTTTCTATAAAATAATGCTTTTCATTTACAATTTAAAGAACTTGCAATCTACATTCATTTTAAAACGCTTTCTGTGTACATGCTATGTTCATACAGAAATCTGGCAGCCATTTCTAGGGACCATTAAGCAACAATCTCTTGTAGTGAACAACAGAATTATTTTTTATTTAGAGATAACATAAGTCTAACAAAATGGAAACCAGGTTTGTACTTCACTGTAGACCAGAACTTTCTCTTCCCAGATGAAGGATGACCTTTAATTGTATCAGTTCCACCTCACATCCTCAAAAAAACGTGGACAGCTGCTTCACATATGAAAGGAAGTAGAGGCTGTAGCAGCCATATTGATCAAGGGTAGATCGTTACTGAGATAACCTCACAAGAGCTACACAAATTAGACCACTCTACTTCAGACAAGTCTGCTACAGTCTCCAGACAAAAATAATTGATCTTAAATGTCACAAATTAAATTAGCTCCTTCCTACACTTGCCTCTTTAACAGCCAATGTCGTAACAGTGCTAATACATTCAGAAAAGCTGCCCATCATGGTTAACTCATGGGGGATCAAGGAAGGATTAGCTCTAGACATACAAAAAGTTACAGACACTGCGCTGGAGCTGCGCTGGCCACTCAGCATCGGGAGGAAGGGACAAGCTGGGAGCTCATGGTGCCCCATCTCTCAGTCTGCTGGAGGAGAAGTTCCCTCACTGGGACTCATAACAAAGACAGAACTAGAAAAATGTATTCTGTGCCTGGTTAGTACATCAGTATTCCCATGCCAATAATTACCCTGGAATTATCCTTATCAGTAATTGCCCCAGAAACCCTCACACGACTTAGGCTCCCCAATCTTTTGCTTGTTTTGTTCCTGCCACTCTCTCCCAGTGTTTAGCTTTTGATTCTCGTTCCCTGTTCCTTTAATGGCTTTCCGGTGCTGAGGAGCGGGTAGGCAGGCATTTCTTGGACCCCTTCTGTGGAACAGCTGTGATTGTTTCCTAAAGATGTGTAAGCTAGCTAGGAAAGGTTGATAGGCCTCGTTTTGCTAAATGCTGAAAGGCTCTCTCCATCAACCCAAAGGAGGACTGGAAATGTAGTGAAAAAGGTGTAGAGTTTCCCTACCCTAGATGAGAGAGTTTGCACAGTTGGGAAGTAAGGGACAGTTTCTGCAACCTCTGATGAGCTGAGACAGTTCCATTACCCGCTGCTTACCAGAAATCAACCATCTTCTGCTCTCAAATAGACATTCCATTTACTCTGCAGTTTTTTTAAAGTTTGGGGCTCTCAGTCAAAGGAGTGATTTCAGGAGAGTGGTTGGAACAGAATCACAGCAATAAAGACTCAAAACATTTTTTTTCTGAAAAAATTGTCACTGAATGCAGTCACCTAATACAGAGTTTTAAAATATGAATTCACTTTGATGATAAGTTAACTTTCCATGAACAGTTCAGCCATTTAGTTCTATTGACAAGAAAATCTGTACAAAGTCCATGTCAGAGATACATATGTGTGTATTTAAGTGAACCAGTTTTTAAGCATTCAGTTTTGAAGTGCTTACACATTCCCTCAGCCAAAGGAATGGAAATGATACAATGTGATTTATCTGACCAATCCAAACTAGCCCAGACAGCTGCAGCACAGGCTCTCTTGCTGATTGTTATTTCCATACCAGCAGCAGTAGAAGGTAGATGCCTCAGATTATATTTTTGTGATGGGTTGGTCACTCAGCTCTCCTGCTGATGACTCAGAAGCTAGAAAAAGCACAATCTGACTCTAAGGGTCAAGTGCTCAAAGTGTATGAGCCCAAGTTCTGAACCTGGCTTTCACCAAAGAGCTGCATACTGGAAGTACTCATTTAATCTGCTTGTTCATTTCTATATTTAAATACACTGATAAGGCACCATGTGCATGCTAGGCAGAGTACGGAAATCCAGCACAGCCTCAATGTATTGAAAATTGTTGAGAGAACTTTTGACCGGTTTCATGAACCAAGTAGCCAAAAAGGGAGAGAAAAATCCTCACAGTTGGTGTCACAGTGTGGATCTGTTGGTGAGATCACTGAATTTCATCACTGAAATGCAGTTTCATGTGACATTTGCTGTAAATACATATTCATCCTGTACCTGTGTAACACTTTCATGAGACTATTCCTGTAAACAACTCAAAATTTAAAAAGAGAGGCCTCATTAAATGGGGAGAAAAAAAAAGAAAAAAAAAAGACACCAAGAACTGACTATTAGATTGCTTAAGGATATGCCAAAAGCTGCAGCCAAGCCCTGGAGATGCCTGAATTCCTTACACAGCTACACTTCAACCAGGAAAGCGCCTTGTGTTCTTGAAGATATTCCATGGGATGTTTAACTCTTGACAGCATGAGGCTGTACAGCACATCACCTGCAGGATCTCCAGAAGAAAAACATTCTGGCAGGATCCCTGCATCTTCTTCTGCACGTCCCTCAGCTTTCCATGAAACAGCAGGGACACATGTCTGTGATTTAGCAGCAATGCAGGCTACGCATACGTTTCTCTTGTCACTGCCCATGGTCCCCACGTGGGAGCCTGCATTATTTTATGGCTTCCTGTTTACACTCATTCTTGCTATTTCTCTCCTACCTTCTTTCCTTCTTTTTCGTTCATAGCAGGCAATTTCTGCCAAGAATTTGTGAAGAAAGGCAATCTGAGGACATATATTCTGTATTTTCAAGAGGTGCATTTTGACTGAGGTGTGTGCATTTGGAAAAAAAAAGGCAGTTGGAATGCAGTATTCATGGAGCACTAAACCTAACCATTTTGGTAGCTTGCTTGCTGTCCGAAGCTTGGACTTCATACAAAGGTCTCCCTTCTCCCTTTCGTCATTTCGGAAATCAAGAAGTCTTTTTTATTTTTATTTTTTTTTTTATTTTTATTTTTTTAAACAGGAGGCAGAACCAGGCGGCTTTCCAGTTTGTTACCGAAATCTCCAGCCCTCTGCAGTATTTCGGTCCAAACCGAAGTGCGTCCGGAGCGGAGTCTCCGCCGCGGCGCCTCCGGGGAGCGCTTGGCGCCCCCTGGTGGTGGGAAGGCGCAGCCGCCGCCCGCGCCGTGGGGCAACGGGGTCCTGCCGCCCCTTGTCCTGAGTCAGGCCCCTCCTGGAGGATGGCTGAGCCCAGCGGAGCTTGTGCTCAGCCCTGTGGAAGCCGCATGAGCAGACATCTGCTGCACATGCTTTATTTATTAATTGGAAGGGCTGTGTGAGCGCAGCAGTAAATCTAACACGTTTTCTCAATCTGAACCCCAACCAGGTAGGATTGACAGCTAGAGAAAAGCATATATTCTGTGCACTAAATAGCTTATCTACTATCCATTAAAAGAAAAGCAATGAGCTTTACAACAGTGCCTCCAAGCCATGCCCTTGTTTTTGACTTTGCCACTGGCAAGGCTGAGTGTCTGACCCCTGTTAACGTGCGGTGCCTTTTATAAGAAGAGGGAGGGAAGTAATTTTATACTCAGCATGTGAGTGATTCATGTTCTCAAAGGGGATAAAAAAGTTATTAGAAAATTCTCCTGCCAAATGTGTGGCAAATGAAACCAATTTATTAATGTTGTGAAGCCAATGTGTGAAACTGGGATAAAAGGTGAGGTGTGGTCTCACCCCTGTGCTTACTGCGGCAGAATATGCTGCAGCACAAAGGCTTCTTGTCTAGAGAAAGTGGATCTGCTGTTTGGACCACAAGTACTAGCAGCAAACACAAATTTTCTTCAATTCAGCTGTGTTTCCAAGTGTTGGAGTGGGATATGTTGGGTCTGAAAGAGCAGAGTTGGATCATGAGCCATCCAACAGCTGCCTGAAAGCTATAAAACTTTGTTGGGACATCTATTATTTCGAGGGTTCAATGCTTTTTCTTCATTTAGTGCTACTAGTTATTTTATTATATCTTAATTACACTCTGTGTTCTGTGTTAAACTAGGCACAAAATAGAAACAGCCCCAGACCCCAGAACACTCCTGATTTGAAACAAAGTCCAGATAAACAAGACAATTTGGGAGACGAACAAGAGATCCAGATGGGGCCTAGAGTGTAGCCCATTCTTTTATACAAATGTATTTTACATGGGCTACTAATAAAGGTGAACATAGGTCATTTAATGCCCATAAAGGAGATGCTGTATTAAAGTTAGAAGCAAAGTTAGAGAAGATTACATTGAGATAACTCCATACAGAAATATCTGCCTTGTGCTCTTAACCTCAAGAAAATAGTTACTTCTCTCT
>JAUBOD010000142.1:732527-753841 GCA_032353885.1 Nothura maculosa
GAAGTTACCTTTTCTTATAAGTTTTGGAAATGCATCCCCTAGCTTGGTGCTGTTGCTTCTCAGCTCCAGTTAGATTGACTCCCTCTAAGGTCTAACAGGAGTCCCCGATCACAGAACAATATAGTCTGTTTAGTAGAAAACATAACAGAAGACAAGTAGTTTCATGCATTCTGGTGTCCAGTAATAAATGATTAATGAGGTATCTGCTCAGCAGCTAGTGGTTTTCTTGCTAGCTATACGAAGTAAATATCTTTGAGACATTATCACTGACATTAGATTTAGTTTACAGAATCACAGAACAGTTGATGCTGGAGGGGAACCCTAGAGATCATCTAGTCCAACCCCCCTGCTCAAGGGACTCCTAGAGCACATGGCACAGTTTCACAGCCAGGTGAGTTTTGAAAATTTTCAGAGGAGACTCCACAACCTTCCTGGGCAGCCTGTTCCACTGCTCTGTCACCCTCACTGTAAAGAAGTTTTTCTTATATGGAGATGGAACTTCCTGTGTTTTAATTTGTACCCATTACCTCTTTTTCTGGCTAATGCTTTCAAAAGACATATTGGGAGGGAGGAGAAGAGAAAGGAGATTGCTAACAAAATAAGATCTTCCCACTGAATAGTCAGCATGCCCTTGCAAACCTTGCTTCCTCAGGAAAAATTTTAACCTACCCATTCTGAGCAGCAGAAGTATCCAGAAATCTTTTCTGCCACAATTTGAAAATTTTGTATATCACATGGAGACTTAGTAAGCAAAGTGATGGAAGGAACGCATAATCAGCTTCTGAGGTCATCTGCATTTGTATCACTTGTCAGGAACTCTACAGAAGCCAGAGGAAATATATTTCTACTGGTATGAATAAATCAAAACATAGCCTCATTTGTGTAGTAATTTACTTTTTTAGAGAAGTGTAAGAATTTCCATTTTGTATTACAGTATTTAATTGGGAGTTGTTTATTATTATACTGTTATTATCATATGATCTAATTGTTAGGTCTGTTGTGACAAAGCTGTGTCTCAAAATCATTTTGTATTTCCTGGAATTCAGTTCTTCAGATTCCTCAGGCACAATGCTTTAAACAGTAATAGCATAGATGCAGCTAAACTGCAAGAACCTCCTAGTATTTCTTTACAATGATGTGAACTGTGATTTAAGGCTATGTAGACCTTAAGATTTAAGGCTATGTATATCATTTATATTTGTTGTTGTTTGTAGCTACATGACAGAAATGCTGTTTACAGTTTGGTAGGGCTGTAGGTTGTCTTGGATGTTAACATTTTTGCAACAGGGTAGTGTGATTTTGACTGGGATTAATTTTATATTTAAGGTAGCTCCAGAAGGCACATATGCATTCATGTACACATGAATGTGCATTCATGAATGCACATAGGCACATCTTGTGCCTCTGCTCCAGTGTTCTGCTAATCCATTTGATGACAAGTGTTTTTGTGCAAGTAGCAGAATTACTCAATGACAGAGCATTCCTCAGAGGCAAACTGAGGACTATCATCTGACACTTTGCTCTGGAGTAAACCTAAGTAGTTGGCATGAAGTTCAGTGCTTCAATCAGCAAGAGCGTTCATTACATATCCTTATTTTTTTCCTGTAGCATTATTTCTGCTCTGCTTTGCAAATTATTTTCTGTAAACTCAGACACTTTAGTCACAGTTGACTGATCATAATGCTGATCTGCAGGAAACCTAATATTTGTATCTAACTGAGTAGAGGTTTTAAAGTACTGTGAGACTTTTTTTTATACTATCTCAGCAAGATTGGGCTGCTCTGCAAGATGGTGACAGTGAACTGGCAAGAGCTGTGAACTCACTAACAAAGCAGCACAGTACCCAAATAAGGTGAGCATGGGATGTTCAGTGACAAGGGTCAGCCAAGAATCCAAGGGATTGACAGACAAGTCCAAAGTGACAAGGAAGACCTAGAATCAGAAAATGAAGAAATCAGAATCAGAAAAATGAAGTCAGGGTAATGGTCAGGATTAATGTCATACAAGTCCAATACAAGTCCATGTATAAGCATGCATAAGATTTGCACTGTCAGGGACAAAAGGTGTGTGAGGCCTCCAATAAGGCTTCTTTTTTGTATTTTTACTTTTAGTTTCTTTGTATCTGAGAGAACATAGACAAAACTAACTAACTACTTTCAGTTCCTTCAGAACAATTCTTTTTTATTGTACCTCAGAAAACTTTAAAGTAAGCCAGTGGCTTTTTGTTGTTCTTACGGTCACCTTGTGCACCCCTACCTGTTTTAGAAGCAAGAGTTATTTTTATTACAGTCAGGGAAATAATAAAATTCAGAAGCTACTCAGTCAAAAGGTACTATTCCAAAGAGTTCTTCCATACCAAACAGAAAACTAGATTGTTCATATTCACATATATCCGGTGTCTTTTTAGAGAAGCCTCATCTGCAGTCAGGGCTGACAGGGAACATTGTGCTTCTGGTGCTTTTAGTATTTGAAAAAATATCACTTTGATCAACACCATGTCTATACACAGTGAAAGGATAGATTTTTGCACGTGTCCAGTGTCATAAGAGCATGGCGAGCTCACACACCCTTTCCTTGTAGACCATATCCTCCTGGCTATGAAACACTTTCTTAAATTACATGATTTATTTCCTTAGAGACTGAAAATATTACTGTGTTGTTTGGAGCCCACTCTGAGCTGTTACTGTATATGGAGAGCATGCATCAGTCTTCCTGCTAAATCCAAACTGTGGGTTCTCAAACAAGACCATTGCAGGCAGAAAAACTAGGCAGCAGAAGAAGGAGTTCTACAGAGCAGAAGACTAGAAAATGGGATAATTTTGGTAAATATTTTCTAATGTAAGTTATTAAATACTGTATTTACCTAATGCAGAGCCCAAATCAAAGAATTTCTGGTATAAATTGTTTAACTTTGCATATGATTACAAAATAATAATCTCTTTGCCTGCACTCAAGTTACAGATTAGGCCAAGGTCATCTAGTCTTCCACCGCAGCAGGTCTGCTGCTTGGAAAAGCTTCAGGCTCCATGTGAGGTGCTGGAAAGAATACCTCCTATAGCACTTGGCTATAACCTAGTCTTCATGCCTGCCCTCCTTTTTCAGAGAGGAGAGTCTATAAGCATTTGATATAGAATGCAATAGTAATAGTAAAATAGTAAGTAAAATAGCAAAAGTAATAGTAAGATGAGAGATGTGTTAGAGCATATTTTCTGTTTTTTTTTTCTTCCTCCATTCCCTAGATTGTCATTTGTTTAGGAGAATCCAGTAGGTTTATTGTTATTATAGATGCAAGCAAAATGTTAAAAATGTGCCATGGGAATTTAAGTGACATCTGCCTGATTTTGTATATCATATTAAAATAAACAAACAAACAAAAATCCTAAGGTTTGGATGATCTGTTTTTGTTGGTCATGGAAAATAGAGTCTAATAGATGAAGGAAAATGTAGGGATGTGATAACTAAAAGAATAGATGTCTTAACAATATGTATTGGATTGATAAAGGGCAGTTGGTTTCATTTTTCTAAAATTTGAGAAGCCCATTTTTAAGGAGTTCTCCCTTTGCAGATGACAGTTATAAAGGAGGAGTAAGGCATAACTGCTCCCTAAGGGCTGGGAAGCCAAAAGCTGAGCACAAGAATGTGGTCAGCAAGGCAAGGGCCTCACCACTTGAGGCCTAGGCCAACAGTACCCAAGTGAGTTGAGCAGGACAGTTACCAGAGATGGTAACTAGGTTCAAATAAGAATCCAGATCATTAGGGAAGCTTTTGATGATGAGTCAGCTGCATAGTCAAGCCAGTAAGTCAGTCCACAGGTCACTGTCAGGATCAAGATCAGGTCTGGTGAGGGTAATCAGGATCAAGACACAATTCAGTGTCATGAGGTAAGGGCATGTTGTCAAGATAGGTCCAAGTTCAAATCAGGAGGTCAGTCCATGGGTCAGGGTCCGGATCAGTAGGCCAGGCATGGGCGTGGCTGTGGCAGACCAGGAGACCAGTACTCTGCAACCTATCTCAGAAAGGGTTTGAAAATTGAGGTCTGAGCTTAAGTGGGGCACAGGGCACAAGGCATGCGAGTGTGGCCAGTTATGGCCATTAAGGTCAATTAATGCACCTAGGATTATTAAGATGAAAACTCTTTAACAGTAATTGGATATTTTGAGATGTGTCCTCACTTCAAGTCATTGCTTGTATAAAATTGTCTTTGTAAAAAATGTCCCGTAAGTATCTTTCCTATATTCTTGAATACCATTAGAAGTAGTTTTGAGCAAAACTGTTTTTTTCAACAGGAAATCGATTTTCTATCTAAATTGATCATTGTCTGGAGTTAATGTGGAGTTGCATAATGTTTTTCAGGAACTCACCAGGGGAGATTTGCCTGTAAGATCCAACTCCTTTCCAGTGAACATCCATAATATGTCATCATTTGGTTTTCTCTTAGACTATCAGTTTCATTTTCTCTGGAAGACAAAGGTCTCCAAAACAGACTTTGTTTTGGAACAAGAGGCATCTTCATTTTCCTTAGAAGTGTCACAGCATAGAGATTCACATGCATTACTTTAAGATCCCACTTTGCCTGATTCACATTTGTAATCATTATGCATTCCCAATGAGAAACCAGGCAGAAAATCATCGGCTCTTTTTTGGAACTCTAGGAATTCATTTTGCAAATGACTCTTTTTATAATTAAATATTCATTTGAGCAGGAACTTGGAGCTTTGCTTTCATGCTCCAGATAAGAACTGTATCTTTTAACCTACAGAAGTGGCAATTTTCCCTCACATTCTGTCACAGTGAATGTTTAAGTATTTTATTATCTATTTTAATTATTTATTATCTATTTTACTAATTTATTCTTTATTTGAGATCTATTTGACTATTTGATCTGGAATCCTGTCAAGAGGAAAAACCAAAAGAGAGAAAGCTTGTCTCTCTATTTCTTCTTTTAAAGAAGTCAGAGCAAAATCTTCTAATTTATTTTTAGGGTAACAATGATTAAAAAAGTGCCATTTCCATTGTCTCATCTTTACAATGACTTCAGTGGTTGGTCCAAAGTGTTTTCTGTTTGTTTACTTTCTAGTTAAAAATACTGTAAGATATGACAGCAGGGAAAGAAGCTCTAGTGATTGAGTTTTTCATGGGTAAAACTCACGTGCACAGTTCTTACCAGAAAATGTGTCCATAGCACTGAGGCTGAAGTCCTTGAAAAATTTCTCTATGTCTTGTCTTTGAACCATCAGAGTAATATAATGACAATTCTTTCTGGCTGTCATCTCTCCTAGCACTAGGATATGCAGCATTGGAGTAGGTACTCCACAAGTGAGTGGAAAGAAAGAGTGCAAAATAATAGGAATAACATATGTTGCTGTATTGATAGGATGGTGAACATTGTAAATCACAGTGGACTTCAGCCAGAAACAGTCTTCAGCCCCTGCTGTGACTGTCATCAACACAAAGTTCCACTAGTTTTTGTCCCTTTGCACAAAGTGCAGATTTGAGCATTTGAGCCCCTCCTCTTTTGTCCAGTAAATTATGAAATTAAGATACCTTCATTTTCCATCATTCTCCATTCCTAGAAATTCTGATTTGAATCTCTAGATATTTGACTTTTTAAAAAAAAATATATTTTCTCATTAAAACATCTCTATTTAAATTAGATAAAATTGTTTTTCTATGGCCTATTGGCAAAAATAGTAGAACATCAGTCTTGGAATCCCAACATGTTTTCAGTCAGTGTTTACAGACCTGTTCAGATATGCTGAGAATTGGCAGTCAAAGCCAATGCTGACCTTAACATCAGTCAGCAATGCATCATCTTTAAAAGAGTCATATCACCTTACACTAGGGTTAAACAAGGTACTCAGAGAACAGTTTCTTTAACTTTTATTCTTGTTTTGACAGATCATGGCCTTTGTGGTAAATTCTGTGAGTGAAATTCCACAGTCTCAACAGGAATGCTTAGGAGGAGTGAAAATCCTTAGGCAATGAAAAATGTTCAATGTGTAGTTACCAAAAGGCAGGTGAATAAACATAATTGCCATGACAACCATAACCCATAGTCAATGAATAGCATATAAGACTGGAACATGATCAATTTATTTTTCTCTGCTTGTAGCTGAAAAGTCAAAGAGGAATTTGTATTTAAAAAAAAAATAATTGGCTGTATTGAGATTCCTCCTAAACTTCTCCTTACCTGTTAGTTTTTCCCTCTTAATTTTAAGCCCAGTTTTCTATTCTTTCTGGTTATAAATGGTGAAGCCTGCAGAATTATTTTTGAGTTGTCAGAGCAAGAATTTTCCTTAGATGGCAGAAAATGTAACTCAGACATATGATCTAGAAAAGAACAGGCTGAGCCTGTTAAATGCCGCAGTTAGTGCCATGCTCTTGAGGTGATTCACTAAATTGATCTGGAGTTCTGCACAAGGCTGAGACAGCATATTGTATCCTAATGGAATAAAGTCCTCATTTTCACCTGCTCAGAGTTAATAAATGAGATATTGTAGTAGAACAAGGGAGTTAAATAGTTCTGGTAGAATTGAGTTTATTTGTTGAGAAATGACAAAAGAGAAGTTCAGCTGGTGGTAGATGACTGAACATAATCTGTTGGTGCAGTGTTATGATTGTACAAGCCCAGTGAATGATGGTTGGGTGATCACTCCATGTACAAACATGCAATACTGAATAAAGAGATCATATCGTATCATACGTCTGCAAACAGCACCAGTGATATGTTTCTGCTCTAGATGTGTACTCAGTTCTGTTGTCTACGTTAGAGCATAAAGGTGCTGAAAAATTGACAAGAGTTTAGAAAACAATTGCAAATATGAATGCAAAGGGAGTCTTTGTAATAACAGAGTATCTCAAAAGGACATAGCAGAAGCTTAGCCATGATCTGTAGACAACTGTGCAGTCGTAAGATTTTAATTGAATGACTCAGACAAAGGCAAAAGTGGCCTTGAGACTTCAAGTTGATAAATTGAGAGCTGGATGAATATAAATTGAAAATCAAGTTCAGGTGTTAGTAGTGGGGCTACTGAGTTGCTGGAAAAAACTTGCCAGTAGTTTAGTTTATTCCTCTTCACTTGAAGTCACTGAATGAATTTACATTGTGTCTGGCTGTTCATTTCTGAGATGTCCTCAAAAGACAGCAAGGAATCTTCAAGATTTGTCTTGAATAATAACTCAAGGATACAAGTTTGCAGTTTTCTCTTTTAGCCATAAAACCTATGTGTTTACCTGTTTATCCCACTCCTTGGCATGTGGGACTACTTATTCTGCTCTGTGGTGGTCACAGTGGTATTTTGCCAACTGTCATATAAAAAAGATTATGGAAACTGTGGTAGTTTTCTCATCGGAATCCATAAGAAAAATAAAGTTATTTGGATTGTTTTTCAAACTCTACTCATAAATGAAAAACTTGAAAAACTTGTTTATTCTTTCAGTTTTGTTCTTGTAGTATGAAAATGTCACATTTGGCAAATAATTGGAATCTCACTGCTGCTGCTGCTGCTGCTGGTGTCTTCACCTCATTCCTCAGTTTCTTCAGGCTAACTACAGCTGTTGCATTGATGCTGAGTGGCTAATAAAATAATGATCTGGAACTTTATTGCCAAGAGTACATATAAAATGCATTACTGCCATGACCATTTAAAAACCCTCACTTTCTATGGCATCTTCTTAGATAGGTCAGCTATTCCTGACTGCTAGGAGGTCTAGTATGACTGAGCAGGAATACTGGAACTGGAACTTGAGAGTAAGAGGGAAGTAAAGGGAACTAAGGAAAGGCTTCCTGAAAGATTGAGGTTAGATTTTGCTCTGTCATGCCGTTGGCCCAAGGTAGGTTTTCTGAGGAGATTGGTTATGAACAAGCAGATGAAGAGGGGAGCTTTGTGTGCCTGAAGGTGAAAATGAAGCAGGACAAAGGCATGTAGTCAGACAGAAAGGACCAAATCTGTATGGAACAAGAAGAGTCTTCATTCCTTTCCGGACTCTGGAATGAAAAATGAGAATCATAAATTCTATTATTCACTATTGTAAATACTTATCTGTGAATAATACTATGAGAGGGATCCATCTCTGTATTTAGGATTTTAAAATTTGACATTTTAATATTGCTGTCAAGTATTTGATCGCACAAATTAGAGAAGGATCCTGCTAGCAATCCATGTGTGTGTCACTAATGTGGCACATTTTGAGTGGTTCAGTTTTCTAAACTTGAAGGTGTAAGTTTCAAATAAATAGCATATGATCATGTAATTAAAGGCAGAACCACAGCATAAAGCCATAGGAGAACCTAATTAATATAAGCAGCATATAACATAAACAGTATATACCACTGTGTTTCTGAGTGTAGAATGCCTAACATTGCAATAGGATTAATGTTTTCTTAACTATATTTTCTTGTTTGTTGAATAGTTCAGCCTGTGTTAGCCATAGGCTGCAGTTTAATATCTGCTCATTGAATCAAAATTTGCAGGTCTTGTGCCTGGACACATTGCTGCTGCATCTCAGCCTCTGTTGAAATCCTCAGTCTGCCTTTATTTTCTCTTACACTTATCACTCAATTTCTATGGTTTCCCTGAAGCTCAGCTGTCCAAAACAGCACATGCAGTATTCTGCTGCCCATCTGTTCACATATACAAAGATGCGTGACCACATCCCCACAGCCACAACCAATTTAATTTGATTTTTGCTGCCTTTGGTTCCAGATAAAGTTTTTTTTTTTTAAGAAACCTTGCCTGATCTGTCCACTTACTGTGTGTGTTTGTATTTAAAAGGAAACTTTATCATAATTGCACATAATTTACTGCACCAAGAAAGGAGCATTTGCCCTCCTAATAACGTCTGTAAAAAACAATTTGTGACTCAATATCACATGAGAGAAATGAATTTATTTTCTGTCTGTTCCTCTTATTCATTAAGTCCTGTGCATCTCCAGATTTCAACTGCCTTGCCTGGTCTTACTAAGAAGTTCTACTACTAAGAGTTTTCATTTATACATTATTATTTCAGCATTATTATTATAAATAATAATATACATTATTATTTCAGCAGTAGCATCAAAGATGAGAGCAAGAAATTTTTGGCATTATATGAACTTAGGAAAATACAGTCTCTTCACCAAATTGCTTAAAATGTGCCTGAGCCAGATAACTCATACTCCTGCAGTAAACTGTTCTCATCTCATTTTTATACCTTGCTATGGATGCCTGCAAAATGATCATCATCTGGAAGCAATGGCTTATTTTACATAGACCACTAAATGTCTATTAGTTCATTATTTGAGTGTGACCAAGCAAGCAGAATGATATAGATTCAGAATGTTTTGTATCCCACCTTCACTCTTCCTTGGCATATTATAAGACACTGATCTGTGGACATTTATTCTACGGCTCTATGTAAAGTACCAAATGTTTTACAGAACAGAACAATAGTGAAAGCCATATATTCATTCAATATGCTTTGAAATTTCAATGTCTTTTGGTCACTGTCTGTTTTCTAAACCAACACTCTCACCAATCAGTTACATATGATCAGTGTATGTTTTACCTGAGAGCTGAAGTGCTTGAGCCCTTGTGCTAAGAGTTTGTCACAGGTTTAAGATGAATGCAGTTTTTGGAAAAGATAGTCAAGTGGTAAAATTTAGCTTCTTTACTGCAGTCAAGATATCCAAACCATGAGTAAATTGGACAGAATACTTGTCTGGCACTGAACAAGATGTTGTGTCGGTTTGTAAGTCAAAGTGCTTCAAGTGATGACCAGTGAAAGCAGGACACCATTGCCTGGGAAACCAAATAAATATAAGCACATAGCCATCCATCACTGCCATCTGGAAAAGATTGGGCTGAACGTCTTCCTGTCAGGATCTGCTACAGTATTTATTTGTAGAGCTAAGCTTTGACTTTGGGGATTTCAACAAAATATTCCTGTCAGCGATGATTCAAAGAGAAGATTTGGGGTTGACTGTCAAGCTAGTCTAAGTCCTCTGTTCAATTTTCCAAAATTGCAGTTCAACTAATTGTTTCATTTCATTTCTTTCCCTTTTTTTGTGTATAGGCACTTCATATATATGAAAATAACATATAAGGCATTGTCTTGCTTTGAGATTATTTGTGCGTGTTACCTAAGTGCTGCAAAAGATCGTGAGTAACATGTACAGGTGTAAGGACTAATGATCAATGAGCTTGCTCCTCTGATATATTTCTAAACTTGTTAAAAAGCACAAATAATTTGGTGTGTCCTCCTAACATCAGAAGATTGATAAGAGCTGAAAATCCTTGTTATTTTAAGCAATAAAAACTAAGACCATATGAATGTACTAACATAAGGAGCTTGTGGGGAAAAAAGTTCTGGAGATGATAATACATGGATATTATAATAAAATAAGAATAACTTCTGACTTAGGAAAGCGATACTTAAAACTAAAAGATCACCTGGAGAAGTACAAGATACAGGAGAGGGAAAAGAGGAAACAGTTTGTTGACTACAACTTAACAATGAAAAGTGTAGTGATTCTTTTTTTCTTTTAATGGGGATATAAGAAAAGGGAACAAAGAAATGCAAATTTACATTTGCTGCTAACCACCAAGACTGAAGAGAATAAGAACAAAATGTTCCCAAACCAATTAATTCCACAAAACGCCAAGTTGAGGGAGTAGTGTATCAGTATGTTGATAACTGTCAGAAATTCAGTTTAGTCAAATAAGCACCAAATATTTACTTAAACTGTATGGAGAAAAGAACTATTGTTCAGAACACAAGGATTCGAATCAGTTAAGACACTGCCTTATATCTGCTTTACCATGTGGGAGAGCTGGGGAGAATGAGAGTGGCAGCAAGCAGTTTGGCCCAGGACCAAGGAGGTTTCTGTGGACAAAGGACATGGACTGAATTATTGAATTCATTGGTATGTGCACACAAAGTGAAGAAAAAAAGAAAAAAAAGATTAGGAAATCTCAGACCAAACTCTCAATCCCTTATTCATTGTTTACTTTTTACTCATTTGGCTCCATTTGACTTTTATGGGAATTTATATGAATAAAATAGCGGTAAAGAAGAATTGGGCCACTGCAGTTTGCTTTTAGTGGATGAGAGATGATGAGAACAAGCCCTAAAGCTCCCCAATATGGAAAAGAAAAGGGATTCTGAGTGTAGGAAGCATGGCAGCCATGTGGGTTCACATAATCTTTTTCTGTGTGTATGTAATAAAGCTGACAAAAGTGCTTCCCGTCAGTGTCTTTACTTTTCACCTCCCTGGTGTTGTTAAATACGTGGGAGCAGGGAGATCTAAAGCTTTATCACAGATGGACTCATCTTCAGTTTATCCCTGAGGACTCATGTGCTCTGGAGGAGGAATCATTTTCCTTCCAGAGAGAGCTGTGTCCTTCCCACAGCTCTCCTAAGAAATCACCATGAAGACATTCGCGGAGAGTTTGCCTTTTCCTGTGCTGTCTCTTGTAGATCCACTGTAATTATAGCTAAAAGCACTAGCATTCCTCAATGAAGAAAATATTTCCAGAGAACAAAGCCAGGCAGCATATATTATGAGGAGTATTCTGAGATCAGAGGTTTATAACAACTGATCTTTAAATTAAAATATTGGAATACACGGCAACAAAGCTAGTTAGCTGATACTCACAGGTAAGAAGGGCAGCAAAGGAAAAATGAATCAGTTAATGCTGCCAAAAAGCACAGGGTAATAGTAAGACCTATTTTTATAAATACATCAGGAAAAGGACAAGATGTTGTAGAGACCATAAGTCTATTTAGATATAAAGAGGTATGTGAAAGTAGTGATGATTGATTGCATCTAGATTCTCAAAAAATCTGTCTTCCAAACAGCAAGGAAGGAATAAGACCCAACTATTAGAGGATTATTAATTCTTAAACAATATCTCCTCAAAGAGTCTAGCCCTCAGAAAGATGGCTGTCCTAGAGTACAAATAATTTGAAATAATGTGTAACTTCTTATCTTTTTACTTGATTTATTGTGTCATGACCCTTTTCTAGGTAGGAAAAATGAAACATGGTGTGTTTATGCTGTGGATAAACTTAATACTATCAGAAGACTTAATACTATCAGAGGAAGAACCACTAGACAGAACAACAGAATTCAACAGCCAAATGCATTAAATCTGCAAAGCCGAAGTGAATATATATGTCAGACACATTGCTCTAGAAAACACCATCATGCAGAACACATTGTTCTGGCCAAAAATAAGTGCTCTGATTTGTAGGAAATTTGTTTTAATAGATCTGGTGCAAGGAAGACCCAACCTCAAAATATTTGCAATCAGGAATATTTCATATCATTCACCGGTGAATGATATGAAATATCGGTGAAACTGGCATGCTTCCCAAGCAAGTGACAGTATGGCCTGCCAAATAGTTTGCAAGAACAGTAATATGCATATGAAGAAATAAATTCAGAGGCAAACAAAGGTGAAATTTTATGCTTTTGGGGAAGATGGATTGAGTGAGATCTTGTATACTTCTGTAGTTTTCCGGAAGTATTGTGGAACTGTCAGACTTCACAATGGCATGACAGCAGGAGATGAAATTTTGCAGTGGAGATGAGACTATGGCATTTATGAATAAAATCTAAAAATCTTTCTCCTGCCTGAAGCTTAAGAAAGCAAAAAAAACAATGAAGACAGAGAATGGTATATGAGGAAGATAAAAAGTAAGATAATAAAAAGTCCCTTTGCTGTAGGAGTATGGCTTTTCGTTTTAATCATCTGAGATATGTGTGTGTAATGATGATGTATGTGACCAACGTGTATAGATACTTACATGGACGTTGCAGAGATGCTAAAAGAATCACACCTACTTTCCGTATCCAGTGTCTTGCTCACTGGATAGACTCACTCTAGCTGTTTGCATTGCTTCTGCAGTCTTTGGATATACAGCATAGGAGAAGGCAGCAATTTTAACTTCTGTTTGGCTCTCTAGAGGAATAATAATGCACAGTTGCAACTATATGGTTGTATTGTTAGCACATCTCTAATGACTGCAAGTAGCCTCTTCTTAGGCAGTGATGCCTTCTTTGGCTGCATTGTTGGCATGTGGTAGCTAGCTTACAGTGTTCTGACAATATGGAATGCATTATCAATTCTGCATATAGAGGCAGTTTTAGTTTTCATAGAATCATAGAATCATAGAATGCTTAAGGTTGGAAGGGACCTCAGAGGTCATCTAGTCCAATGCCTCTGCTCACATAGTGTCACCTAGAGCACGTGGCACAGGACTGCATCCAGGCGGGTTTTAAAGATCTCTAAAGATAGAGACTCCACAACCTCTCTGGGCAGCCTGTTCCAGGGCTCTGTCGCCCTCACTGACAAAAAATATTTCCTTAACTTCCTGTGGAACTTTTGGTGCCTCATTTTGTAGCTGTTTCCTTTAGTCCTATCACTGGCCAACACTAAAAATAGGCCGGCCCATCCTCCTCACTCCCTCCCTTGAGGTTTTTGTAGACACTGATCAGGTCCCCCCTCAGCCTTCTCAAGACTGAATATTCCCAGCTCTCTCAGCCTTTCCTCATAAGGCAAATGTTCCAGGCCCCTGATCATCCTCATAGCCCTGTGCTGGACTCTCTCCAGCAGCTCCACATCTCTCTTGTACTGGGGAGCCCAGAACTGGACACAGTACTGGTGGACCTGCTGGAGACGCTCTTCTTAATGCACCCCAGGATCTTATTGGCCTTCGTGGTCACCAGGGCACACTGCTGCCTCATGATTATCTTGTCATCCACCATGACACCCAGGTCCCTTTCTGCGGGGCTGCTCTCCAGCAGGTCAACCCCTAATCTGTACAGGTATCCAGGGTTATTCCTCCCCAGGTGCAGGACTCTGCACTTGCCCTTGTTGAACTTCATCAGATTTCTCACCGCCCAGTTGTCCAGTCTGTCCAGGTCAGGTCCCTCTGGATGGCAGCACTGCCCTCAAGGCTATCAGCTATTACTCCCAGTTTGATATCATCAGCAAACTTGCTGAGAGAGCACTCCATCCCTTCATTCAGGTCATTAATGAATAAGTTGAACAGTTTTGTTCCCTAATGTACTACTTCAGAACCTGGGAAACTGGTGTTTTCCTAAGACTGGACTGAACTACTAGTGTGTTTTCTCACCTCACTGGATGCTACTAATTCATGCCATTTACTTAAAGATCTTAAAATAGAAAACGTTTCGGTTTATTTTTTAGGCAGAATTACACTGTTCATGTGTAAAAGAAACGTTTGCTTAGGAGGAAAATATAGAAATAAATTAAAACTATTAATCTTTCTTATTTTAAGTATATATCACAACTCTAATGATTTTCTTGCATTTGAGTAATGATTTCTGAAGTCTATGACTAGTAACATTTTAGTCAGAAGATACAGAATTTTTGCTATTGTTTTCTGTAGGCATAACTAGTATATTCTGTAGGACTCTATGTAACATGATCTGTGCCAATTAACTCATTTTTATTTTGTTTATATAAGCTGCCTCCATATTTGGTGTATGCAATGGTCTGATGAGGGAGGGATGTATGTCATTTTAGAAAAATGATACACAGGAAGCCTCTGGTGAAAAAAAAAAGACAAAAAAAGAAAAAAAAAAAGAAAATTGAACAGAGGCTGGATTTTGCTTTGATGCAGCTGCGAAGAATTTGAGCACATATGAAGAATATGGTATGAAAGTTTTTAGAACCCAAGTAAGACATACTTCACCCCTTAAAGCATTAACATAGAGCAGGCACTCATGCCCTATGTGGTACATTAGTCTAAATGCACTGAGCACCTTCAATTTATGACTTTGTTATCTCTCAAGTTCCCCTGTTTAATTACCTCCTTCAAGTCTGTTCCGTTGCCTTTGATCTAAGACATTTTTAATACAGGAGGACTAGTAAGGCAGAATGCTAAAGAGACTTCAACTTACATCATGCTGTTGACTATTTTAAAGTGATAGAAAATGGGAGAAGAAGCAGGAGGCTGAGTAAAAGCAAATGTAGAACCAATCTTCAGAAAAGGGAATAAAAGGGATGCTAGTAATATTGTAAGTATTAGTCTAAATGCATTTAAGACAGCTGTGGTGCTCTCAAATGGCATCCAGGCTACCAGCTGGACTGTTAACTATGATATTGTGAGGCATTTCTAAATTTTTATGATAAATTTTTGGAAACATTTTTCTCATTTCTCAAGTTACACTGTAAAGTCATACTGTATGAGTTGTAAAGTCACGCAGTATGAGCTGTAAAGTCACATAACATGCTCCTAGTCTAGGCATTGTTTAGAGTCGGAGTAGAACTAGTAGATATTTTTCACTTGAAAACCATTTCTGATGAAAAAAGGTCCCTTTTATAAAGCTCATTGTATTTAATGAGAAACAGAACACAAGTATGTTCTTTGACTCTAAGTTAAGAGTAAACATCATCCCAAGGCAGTGTGAGTTCCACATGAAGGAGGAAATCAAAGAGTGGGAAAGTGCACATATTCTGTAGAGCTTCTTTCTCTCAGAATCTGTCATTTCCTCCATAGGAAGGAAGACACTCCATAGGGTGCTTAATTTAAACTGATACAGGATAGTAATCTTGAATGCGGAGGGAAAAATATTTATAAGAAGATTTCAGCTGTTGAACACCTTATAAGACATTAGCTAATGGTAAACAGAGCCTGGTTGTCTTCAGAATAGACTAGATGGCCCATCTCTTTGATAGACTTGCTTTTCTAATGCTTTCAGGTACCTTTGATTTTAGTGTTACTCATAGTCATCCAGTGATTCTGGAATATTTATAGTCTGACAAGGGTTTCCAAGTACAGTAAGCTGTCTGGGGCATTATTCAGTCTAAACATCATTGCTTTCAAGTAGTCATTGTTTCCTGATGTGCACAGTCTCTGTTTAAACCTAGTAATAAACTGGATTCCTTTCTATCATTTAAGTTTTTGCATAACAAATAGTTTTGCAGTCACATGTCATCAAATATGTCAGTGCTCACACATATGTGAGGTCTCAAGACCGGAATTTCCTCCCCAAATCATGTTTGGCAAGGGGTGTCAACATTGTACAAGGTGGATTGTTTACTGTCTCACTCGGTGCTTCATTCTCAAAATACACGGTATAAGGAGATTAATGCTGTGTCTGTTGGCATTCCGTTCATGTACACATATAAGTTAATGTCTTAATTACATTGCTTGGCAAGATGAAGGATTATAGATAGTCTACAGAGGAAAAATATGCTGAACTGGGTCTCTACTGAGTAGAGGGATTTCTTTTGGAAGGTTTATACCAGATAAAGGTCCTTCTTTGGAGAGGTAATGAACACTGGCCATTGATGACCTAAATATTTTGGTTAACCCATGAACACCTATTGCAGGTTTACGAGTCTCAAGTATGCTGCAGGACTATCCTCCACTTAACTGGTAGGAATTGGACTTGCTGTTTGGGAGGAGAACTCTCTCTTGATAAGGAATAGCCAGAGACTGTTGTGAAGAAAGAGCACTGGAAAAGGTTAGTAATTTGATGTTGACTTCCTTTTCTAGCCCAATGACAAGGCTATTTCTTTTGCATAAAGGTGAGTGTTAGCCACTGGAGGCATAGGACCTGGTAATGGCTGTGCTAACACATATCTCCACTCATGCACCATGAAGAGTACATGAGAAGAACACCATAAAAATGTGTTTTAATTATTTTTGACCACCATTCTTTCATAGTCCCTTTTCTAGTTCTCTGTCTCCTGTTTTTAAAACTGTAGATGTTACTCTCTGACTCCCAGAACTGAGAGGAAAGAGATTCTGAGTTTTAAGGCTCTACCAAGATGCAATACATAAGACAACGAGAAGTCAAGGATGCTTCTGATCCTGAGTTTGTCTGAAGTGTAGATATCCTCTAGTCTGCAGATAGGAGGAAAATTTGGAACAAGCTGGAAAATATTGTGTTAGTCTAATGAGAATAATAACGGAAGCTAACATCACAGGATTTCAATTGAAAATCTTTCTTTCGTTTGCTCATTTTCACCTGAAATTCTCATCTGTGCAACTCCTATCTTTTAGGTCTGACCACTGTTCAGATTTTTTAAAAAGAGTGAGCAAAAGTGACTCAGTCATTCTAGTGCAAAAATATATGCTTTCTGATTCTACGCGAAGAACTGGAAATGCTCTAGTGATAAAACAGCTGAAGGCAGAAACTTCAAATTATGCAGAGAAATTTTCCTCACTAAGGACAAAAGACTGTGAGTGTTCTCATGAAATCTGTTTGCTTTTGTTTGAATAATGACCACTCAGAAATCACACTTGGTTTAGGCTAAGTTTGTTTTAAAGAGCTTTAGTGGTTTGTATAATAACAAATACCAACTGGAGCCTTTTCTGTGTTCATGTGCTTCCTGTACATAAATTATTTTCACAAATTGTTTGTCTGGCATATGCAGGAGTGTAGGGCACTGTACACATTTCCTTGAAGTAGTGAAAAAGGTATGACAGAGGTGGGTACATTTCATTTGTGTTACAGAATTGATTGCTGTTTTAAAATTGCTTTGGCATCCTTGAAGATCCAAATGCTACAGAAATATGGGTTATAATTTAGTCATATAAAATTAGAGAAGCAATAAAAATAAGAGTGAGCTGGCAGCAGGAGAGGACACATGAGAAAACAATTCCAAAGCTGAAGTGGGTATTAAAAGTTCATTTAAGCAGGTTGCTATTTAACTCTGGACTGACCATAACCATGTTAAGGCAGCATTCAGCTTCTCTGTAAAACATTTGCTCGTCCACAGGAAGAGTTTGTTGCATTAAGTAATTTATGAGGTGCTAAGAAGTTCCTTAAGCTATTATTAAAAACACACAAAATCTTTCCTGGTTAGAATTCTAGTAACTCAGACTTCTAACTAAGCAGAACTGATAGGGCAGGTCTTTTGATGTTTAATGAGTTCTGAAGCAGATGTGAGATGTAATAGACAGGGGAGCTGGGGTGATTTAGTGCTCATGAAACAAAATGATGAGATCCCCTCCTGAAAAAGAAAATTTAGCTAAAAAGAACAATTTTTTTCCTTTTTTTTCTAAGCCCATATGTTTTTGATTTCCTCACCCTGTGCCTCTCAGTGCTGGCTCATTTCCATTCAAACACACACAGAACACTGAAAACTAATTAGCCTTGGATACAGCCACAGGAAGTTAGCCTGCCAAGTCCCCTTTCCCCCACAATTCCTCAACTTTCTCAGCTTGCCTCAGGCCAAGGGCCTTGCACTGGGCCTCTCTGTGTAGGTTGCCAGGTCTAATTTTACAATTTCCCTTCACCTTATCAAGTGTGCCCTGAGCCCAACAAGGGGGAAGGGATCAGAGCCAATATTGTGTTGTGGGCCCTTCTTCCCCACATCCAGTCCCCACCCACCTCTTTTCTTTTCTACATCAATTTTGGGAGTCTTGCTCATATCTCGTTTCAGTGTTGACTTGTTAATCTGACCTTTGCTAATGCTTTTTAAAGAAACCAAAGAGAACTTTACCATCTTGCAAAACTTGAAAGTTGCATGTCTCCAAGACTTTTCTTGAAGGTTAACAAATTTTCCTGAGAGCCAGAGGACTGCAGGTGTCAACCATTTTCAAGCATCCCATTTCAAAACAGAGCCTACCACATTCCCAATGCAAGAAGACAGAGTCTGGTTAGAAGAAAAGAGCAGGCTGCATGCCAGTCTATACTGGGCAGAATCATGGTAGACTTACTAGAAAATGCAGTATGGGTGAAAGTTATGACTGAAAGAAGGTCTGGTAGAAGATTGAGTTTCGTTCTTAATTCTTTTGCTCTCCTACTATGTGACTTTGAACAAAAGTCATTTCAACTCTTAATGTTCATTTATAATCTGGTGGTAATATTATGACATAAATAGTGTACAGTACTTTGACCTTTGTGGATAAAAGGTACTGAAGGAATTGATGGACTTAAAGTGGGAATTGATGGACTTAACTAGACTCTTATCCATCCAGTTCAGTATCCAGACTCCCACTGTGAATATACGGGGAAACCCATGCTACAGCGGCTGGTGCTGTGCTTGCTCAATAGACAATAAACTACAAACTGCAGCTTGCATGGCTGGGAGAGGGAGGTCAGAATTTGAAAATGACCTCAAAGAAAATATTAGGTATAGTGCTTGGAAGAACTGCCAGAGAAAAGGAGTAAGATCTTATTCTTGATTCACTGTCCCCCAGATGTAGGACTGGAGAAGAGTTTCATGAACGTTTTGTAGCTCAGTTCTATTTTTAAACACATTTACAATCTTAACTTTGATTTGTATTAGTGTTCTTTCTGTAAAGCAGACAGTGGCACCTGATTTACAAAAGTGTAGAACCACTTCTGCAGCTAATTTATTTTCACAGTCTGTGAAATACCTTTTATGATGTTTTATTTAAGTTTTTATATATGTTAAAAAACAGCCCAGTTACAGAGCAGTGATTTCATTGTGCATGAGGCACTTATGCTATTCTGGAGTGAAAATTAAACATGAGTGTGATGGTCTAGATTCCATTTTGGATCATATAGACATGCGTGGCTTGAAGCATGTGAGCAGTCTATTAAGATGAAAGGGATTACTCTGGTGACATCTATAAGACATTTAAGGAGCGTACTGAACTCAGGCAGTTTGTAAGATTCTTAGTAATAGAAGATCTTCTTTAGATAGAGATAGTTCTTTTAATCTGAATGATGACTAACATTTCAGTGATGTCGGTGGCATTTGTAGCATAAACTTTGAGGATTGCACTGTTATTTCCTCTTACTTGGCACAACTCACCCCCAGTCTGTTTGGCCTGTGCCTAAAGCAACTCTAACAAATGTGAATTTAGCAGGATGGAAGGACTTAGCCAAAATCTGGACTAAGCTGTGATCTGCCTCAGGCTTCTATTTTTATACTTCTCAGAGTGCTTGTAAGAAAATAGTCTTTTTGTTTTGATCTTTGACCAAGTGTCATGACTCCAGTCCAAGATTATCACATCACAGTTCTCTGAAGAAATCTTTGATTCCTCTAGTGAGAAACAAACAGGCAGAAAAGTGAAAAAAAAGACCGAAAGTTTTTTTTAAAAAAGAGACCAAATGAAATGAGTTCCTATGCAAATAGCCCTATTTCTTTAAACAAGAGGGCAGCAACACGGAAAATGAGATGTTCTGTTAAAATTATTTTCACTTGACTCTTGTTTTGAAATTTTCTGAGATATTATAGAATATAATAACCTACAATTCTCTATTGCATACATGTGTTATATCTAGTTTTCTAGCATGTTTGCTTCTACTTCAGCTAATTCTTCAAAATTCTTCACTTGTCCTGAATTACAACAGGAGGAAAAAATCTAGTGTAAGAAGTTGGCTTCATTTTGTATTTATGAAGTTAAAGAAGAGCTTATATTTTACTAGAGTCCTTACTCTGAGGCAGTTCTTAGAGCATTGACATATATACACTCTATTTGCAGTAGATATATTTCCAGCCAAACTGTATTTTGGCTGAAAAAAAACCATAAAAAGAGAGAGTTCATATTGAAAATTGAATGTTGTTCAGAAATAATCTACTTTTCTCTGAAATGATCATATACTCATCTAAAAACCTAAGCCTAAATTTTTAGAGCATCATTTCTGGGCTTAAATTCTTTAGGGCCAGGATTGTCAACTTTTGACACTTGTCCAAAAATGTCTTTTGTTTTGTTTTGTTTTTCTATATTCTAGGCATTTTAAATTGAAAGGTTAAAATTATTGAATACAGTCTTCTCTTTTTCAATACAGACTTAATGAGGCAGGGCTAAGATAGCAGTCCAAGTCATCTGCAGCGCCTGCTGCTGTATAGTTACTTGAAAATTCCACAGCATGACTGAATAAGCTCAGTTCCTTAAAATGCAGCTCTTCTTTCTCTGCTTGAAGTTTGTCGATGCTGGTTTATACTCAGAATTCTGGAAGAGCATTGAAAGTTATTCTAATACTCTCCTGTTTGGGAACAGTCTACAATCAGATAACTACATGGCTTAGTCATCACTCTGCAAATTGATGGTTCCCTGAAGCCTTCTTGGTTAGAAGAATCATTTTGTTTGTTTCTTTTTATTTTTCTTTTTCCCTTGCCTGCATTTCCTGTTTAATAGTCATATCCATTTAAAAATTGCCTGATTTCAATTTTAAATGTGGCATAGCCCTTCCTGGAGAGGGAAATAGGACAGAATTCATGAGATTCTATTCAAAGTCTAAGACCAATTGTGAATAGCCAAAGAGATTTTCCTTACAGTTAACCTACTACAATTAGTTCTTTATATTGAAATAGTTTTATCCATTTCTGAGATGATGTGAGACTTGTTTGACAATAAGAAACTTTAGTCAATTT
>JAUBOD010000142.1:755725-766589 GCA_032353885.1 Nothura maculosa
TGTCTATAATATATACAGTGTTTTCACTTTGACATGGTCTTCCAAAGAAAAAGTGAAACAAGGAAAATTAAAAAAAAGGAAGCCAACCCACTCATTTGAAAGACATTTTGCTTTTTTTTTGCAGAAGTCTATCTGATGGATAGTATGATTCTTCTGGAAAGTCAGTTAGGAAATATTTGATTAAAAGCCTGAAATATTTTAAAGTGTGGGTCTATGGTTTCATATACTTGCCTTTATTTTCTTATTATAAATTGAAGATGAAACTGTGGCTGATTCCCACCCAGACTGAGATAACCAGATTAGCAATATGGGAGAATTCCACACTGAGAAAATATGCAAATATGAAATTAGCTTAATTCCATGAGTTTTACACACTTGACAAGAATGAAGGATAAAGAGAGGGGAAAAGATTTGGATAACTTCACATCCATGTAAGGACCACGTAGAGGAAACAGCCATGTAGAGGACCACGTAGAGGAAATGGCCACAAGCTGAGGCACCAAAAGTTCCACAGGAAGTTAAGGAAACATTTCTTGTCAGTGAGGGTGACAGAGCACTGGAACAGGCTGCCCAGAGAGGTTGTGGAGTCTCCTTCTTTGGAGATCTTTAAAACCCACCTGGATGCAGTCCTGTGCCATGTGCTCTAGGTGACTCTGTGTGTGCAGGGGAGTTGGACTAGATGACCTCTGAGGTCCCTTCCAACCTTAAGTATTCTGTGATTCTATGATTCTATGACCGTATCCACGTCTTCCAATCTTAGAGTTGGTACTCAAACCCTGGCACTATAATTTCAAGTTAGGAGACTGGTATCTTGCATTCTGCTATATTTGAAATTGCACGTAAATAGTTTAGAAGACTTTGTTTTGATGTGTCATCCCGAACATCATCTAAAGCACAGGTACTGTCATTTGTTTTGTTATCAATTTGCTCCAGCAAGTATAAAAGTTAGACTGCCATGACAAAATAAGGATACAATCTCAAACAGGAGCAGAATGTACGATGGAAGGTCTATGTTCAGATAGACTCTCTTTTTCTTTGTTCTTGCATGTAAAGCCATAAAACTCTTTGCTCAAATTTTCAATATGAGAAACTACCATCTTCTACCCTGCTGAAGTTTATGGCTTTAGCAATTTTCATGAATGGGTGACAGTGCTGGTTCTACAGAGGAACTGAATAACTAACAAGATTCTCTCCAGGTCCACCTACTGGTGAAATGTGTGGGATGAGATAAATTCTTAAATAGCAGAAGACTGTGTGTTTGTTTGCTTGTTTTTACAAATCTGTTGATTTTAGAACACTTTGGTGCCAGCAGGAGGTTCCTTTGTCCTTGGCTATGTTCTGGTATTCAAAAATCCACTGTAATTTAAATTTAGTATCCAAATAATTGTTCCTTGTGGAACGATACTAATAGAGAGATTTTTGCTCAAATAGCAACCTTGCTATTTAACTTGGAGTAAATCATCTCCTCTTTTTTTTTTTGCTTTATAAATGATAATTGTTGAAACTGTCACCTGTCTCATTCAGTGTAAAAGCACGAATTCAATCTCACTGTTGCTTCTTTCTGAGTCTCATGTGGCTGACAAAGCATCCTTTATTTTGAATTTTAGTAATGAGCAAAAATAAATATTTAGGCAGTAAAAAGCAAACAAACAAAAACCCATTAAAATTTAACGTGTGAAATATTTGGGGAATCTACTGAAGTTCTGATTTTTTGGGGGCATCTTTACCTAAAATACAACATTTCAACATCTCTGAATTCTATATGTTTTCCTTTGATTATTTTGAACCATATTCCATTATTAAAATAGGTTTCTTTATTACATTATGGTATCTTAGTTATAGTTCCTGTTCTTTCTTGGAAACGAGGGTTTCTGGATGAACAACATATTTCTATAATGTACCCAATGTTTTGTGATTCCCCAGAGAAACTTCCCCAGAATAAGAGTACTGCAATGAATCTCTCTATTGGTTCTGATAATGTGCAGAAAGTGAGAAAGTGCTGACATGTTCTGCTGATGGAACAGACCTGGGGATGTTATTGATACAGGAGGAATCAAGATTCCCATAGAAAATAGCAGATGGCCTTGAATATTCATGCATAGAAAGAGAAGGATGATGTTGTTTCCTTCAGAACAAAGGAAAAGACAACTAGATTCTTTTTTTCAATAGATTGCAGGTTGTCTGTCAGTGTGCTCATACTGTGGGGAAAATATATGAGATCCTACACTGTAACAAAATATTTCTAACAGAGATTGAATTTAATACCATTGTATAAGAGTTTGGTGAGAAGACAGTTTGTGCTTGTGGAAGATAAACTGGAAGTAAAAATGCAAAGAACATCTGATGGAGTGATTGGATAAATTATCTAGTTTAACTCAGCCAAGAGAAGACTGAGAGTAAGATACTAATGCTCTCTATAGCTTTCTTGTGGCCAAGCAGGTAGAGTAAGAGCTGAGTGAGCACCCTGGCATAAGAACAATTGGCTCTGAGCAAACGTGCTGGGGGTTAGAAGAGTAAGGGAAAGCATCAATAGGAATGACAGAAACTGGAAGCTGAACACACTTTAGCATGGGCCTGGGAAATATGTGAAAAGGACTGTATGATGTGATTGACTCTGGAGATTTATTACAGTCCTGCGTTGCATTTTAGAGAATATAGTTCTTCATTGGATACCTGCCCTTAAACAAAAAGAGGGCTAAAATAGCTCTCCTGTCACACATGAATAAAACAAGTTATGTAAGGATTTGTGTTTCAACTGTTTTGTAATTTGTAATGTTATGCCAAATTAAATGTATTTAAATGTATTTATTTACTGATTATTCCTGGGATTAATCCTAAGTGAAATAGTTCTTCATGCTTTTCTCTTTAGAAAAGGGATTCTTCTGGCAGAATCAAAATTCTCTTTCTATGGAAAGATTGCTGTTTTCTGTAATCAGCAATTAATAGCCAAGAAAAATCTCTGAATAGATCTTATGTTAAACCGTTGATTCTACTTCTCTATTCAGTGCACAAAGATGAAAAGTCTGCTTAGAGGTCAATCACACAATTTGTTACAGTGGTCCATTTGAACCTTTTGAAGCATGATGATTAGGCCTGTTGTGTCTCTGTGGGATTTTCTGTCTGGTTTTAGTCACACAGGCTCTCTTCACAGGTTTGCCAGCATCTGGGTAGAAAACTTCCATTTTGTGTTCTGCATGTGGCACTGGAGTGCTATCTTGCACATGACATCATCTAAATGTCCGGATTCTTGGCTTTTCCCTCAAAAGACAAAACAATTAGGGAAAGAAAAAATAAACCAAACCTCTTCCATTTTTCCTCTCCTCTGCCAAAAAAAAAAAAAGTACAAAAACCCACTAACAAAAAGAGTAGGAATCCTAATGAATTATATTCTTTAACTCAGGAGCCATGACCATCTTCAGAGTCCATTATTTGCTGCAAATACTTAATTACAGAGTTGTTTACTGTGTTTTTATTTGAGTGGGAAGCCTGCAATAATAGTTAATGCTTTGTAACTTACTCTGTGACATGTGGTAACACTGAGAGAATAAAGACCAGGATGCACATATGGCTGACAGATAGGGCCAGTTGTTTTCTTCTTGCCAAGTAGGCTGCATTCATATGTGTTTCTGGCAGGGAGCTGCATGACACTTCAGGTTCCCTCCCTTGTCTTTCCAAGAGCAACATAGATTTTCTTCTTTGCAAAGGAAAAATGAAATAATGATAAACAGCAATAAAAGTCATAATCCCAAGGCATTAGAAGAAGTTTAAGACTAAATTTGAGGGGTTCCTAGGTCAGAATTATTTTTCTGGAGATCATTAATGTGTGCTTTAGCTTATCATGCTGCATTATATTTTCAAATATTTCATTTTTCTATACCTTTAGCTATCCTTCAAGGATAGCAACATGTTTTTACACAATTTTCTGTAATTCAGTTATATTATTCAGTTACAGAAGCAGTTAAACAGTTTCTAAGATATTTCAAGAACAGAGATAACTAATTAAATTTTAATTTCCATTTTCCTAATTAACAGGGTCTATAGGAGTGCATTCTGAGAAAAACCCTCATGGTCCTGCAGTGGGAGGCAGAATGAATGAATGTGAAGGTGAGTGGTGGTGTCCTGCACTACACATATTGGGAAGCTGGATGTCCCAAGCTGACTCAAATGATTAACTAATCCACTTAAAAATCAGTCTTACCAGCAGTGACATAAACCGGTTTTCCCTTTTCTCTGATTTGAAAGGACTCAGTTATTCTATTCAATCTCTGAAACAAAACTGCATTTTTCCCTCTTTTCTTCAGAAGGTCTTCACCTCCCCAATCTATGCCAAGAAATCTTTAAGCACTGGATTCTGTATTTTACATTCTTATATCCCTGTAATATTCTACTCGCATATATAGTTCCTTGAGGTCCCTATCAGCTCTTCCTTTTATATAGATTCTTCACAATTTTTTAACTCCTTATTCTTCATTCTCTATAGTTTCTTCACACAATCTTGTTTTCCTTCTCCTCTATTATCTCTTTACTAGGGCAAAACAGTTCCCAATAACACATTTACTGCTCTTATTTATTTATTTATTTATTTAACTTTAATGATAGAAGCATAATGAGTGGCAAGGCTTACTTAAATAGGTGATAGTCAACTCAAAGATGAAGCCGTAGTTCACTTTTTAAAAATACAATCCAATGTCTTCTCTCCTAGTTTTGCCAAAACTACTAAGCAATCTGTCTTATATTTCATATATATGATCTCATGTCAGAGCAGAAGTTTTCTGGAAAATCTGAGACAAATTGGATGAGGCATTTTTGGATTCATATAGAAACTGAAGCATTTTTTAAAAGTGATTTATATATATATATTTTATATATACATATATGTATACTTTTTTTGGCTTGTCATGACTCAAGAATAACATGGACTGGAAAATTCCAGATCTGCCAAAACCATGTTTTTTCAATCCATTGACTCTAGGTTTTCAGATCCTTCCAGAGTTGTAGAGAGTAAAATTAATAAAAGGGGCAATCCTCTTTGATTGTTTTGCCTTTGCTGTTCTGTACTTAATGATAAAGGACAGCCAATTGGATCCAGTACGTGCATTGAAGGACAACCTCCTGTGTAATTGTCCCTTACTTGTCAACTGCATAAGCAGAAAGCTGTAGGTCAGGGGAAGATCTTAGCTGGATTGTGAGGAAGCTCAGAAGCTACTTTCTGTTCATCTCCCTTGTTGCTCCATGTTAGAGGCCAATAATCAAACAAACACGCTAGATTAGCCTGTGTGTCACTCCAGAGCTCTCCATGCCAAATTCAGATTGGAGAAACAAGGATCCTGGAAGCCTGATTCTCCTGCGGATATTGGTCCTCCCCATGTCCTGCCACTCTTTTTGCCACTGTGCCTTTGGAATTGGAGCTGAATTTGGAAGCCAGCTGCATCAAACCAAAATGCTATTAATTATCTTCATATATAAATAATCCAGCCCCACTTTCAAGGCTCCTGTCTTGTTGCTGCTCAACTACTTTTCTCTTTTAGCTAACATTTGGGTCAGAGTTGCCATATAGTATAGGCATTTTTCAGCAAGAGAAGACCCTACTCTTCAGAAGTTACTTGGCCGCCTTTCTCCATTTCTTTAGTCTTTACTAAATAGATACTCTTGAGAAAGACTTGAAGGAGCGTGAGAGAAAAGACAAAGTGCTGCTTCTATCCCTATTGCCAATATACAACTGAACTCCAGAGACACAATGCGCAGTCATGGACCCAGAACCAGTGTCGTTCATGAAACGAGTTGCATACAAGGAGAATTTTAAAAATAGTGTATGTGCATATTTGCTAAAGAGCAGAGTTGGAGAAAATAAGGAGATGTGTTGATGGAAGCCATAATGGCTGGCAAATATAAGGGATTGTGATGACATCTGAAGGAAGAATAAGTGTGCTATTAATGTGAGCCTGGCAGATATCATGTAGAAAATGATTTTGAACAAATTAAGCTGAATCTTTCAACATTGACTTTTTATGATCACTGAAAGTTGCTTGTCCAATGTCGAAAACATCATATTAGCACTTTATCAATAGCTGACTTGCAGTTTACATTCTAAATTGAAATATTTTAAAAGCTTTTTTTTGGCCAATAGAAATTGTTTTTTTATCTGAGAAAAAAAAAGTTTCAAGATGACTTTGTTCCTTAACACTAAAGAAAGAAATTCTTTAACGATAAAAACTCTTAAAAAGATAACAAATTTCAAAGTAAATTAAATTTGCTAAAATAAATTATTTTGGAGAAAACAAAAGAGGAAAATGTCAAAATTGTGCATTTTTCTCTTCTGCCTTAAGTCTCTGTAGATGTGTTGAATTCAGACTTTATGAATAGTTTTGATTAATCTCAAATTACTTTTGGGGTGCAAATATATAGATTATTTACAGCATTATTTTCCATAGCTGTATTTTACATGTGGTTTTTTTCCAGTGACTTCAATATCTTCCAGCTCATATCTATATTTTATATAGATTTTATATGCCACATAAGGAACAAAGATTCCCCAGCTTCCCATTAAATTCCACACTCTATGTAGTGCAAATATTAAAACAATCTCCTTACAATCGTCAGTGGTACCTTTTGGATCAGCTTTTCATTGGGAATTGACTACCTACTTTCTGTAACATAAACTGAAATCTGTAAGTTGTAAGCTGCCAGCAAAATACAAAGGTATGTAATGTTTGTCCAGATATATATGATATGACAAAATTTAATATGTATTAAATTTAGCAGGTGCTGTGATCTCCTGCATAGATACACAATATTCAAAGACATACTCTTGAGAACTCTGCATTCCCTGCTAGTTCTACATTTCTGTCCTTTCCAGCATATTTTTATCTGTCATCTTATCTCCTATATCTTACAATTCACATAGATTTTATTTTAACAACATTATCTGTATTTCTATTAACTTCCTAAATTACAGGCAACATATGCAGCTTTAGCTCCAGATTCCCAGAGGTGTTAGTTGAGTAACAGCAAACTTTCTAAATAAGCTGTAGACATTGACAGTAATGGAACAAAACTGGGGTTCATGTTTCTCATCCATTCGGAAAAGTTATTTTATTCACATGTTAAACCACTGAATCTTTAGATGGAGATTACTATGGATGAGATAGCTTTTATTTTTGTTCAAGTGCCTAACTGATAGCATTATGGAACACCGTTTGTTGCTACTTTGCAGTTAGATCGTAAAGCCAAATGTGTCAAATGCTGTGAAATCTGAATGGTCACATTCTAGCTTTGTTTCACAGAGTTTTGAACAGTGAAAATAACTGTATGGTGGAGCATGACACCAATAAGAACCTGAACAAATGGGGCATTAGTCTCTTGAGCTTACAAACAAAGCAACAAGGTCACATTAAATAAAAAAAAAACCCAAAAATCTGAAAATACAGAAGTCCTTCCTGATACTCATTTCCACTGCCCACATCTTGATCTCATGGTGCTGCTGGTTGTGTCTCCCAAACAATGACTCTTAGTTTTTAATGTCTAAACCATTCCAAATTTAGGCTCTTCCACACCCTGCCCATTTGTCATCTCAGATGCTATGAGACAGACATCTTTGATCACACAACATATACACCTTTGACTGCTCAACCCCAGCTGCATCCTCCATCTCTTGTGTAACTCAAGGAAGCCACAGTGAGCTTTCCAACTCAGTTTTTTTTTTCAGTGGGGATCTGCCAGCTGCTGAGAGGCAGGTTCTCTTGGAAGTTTGCTTTCTCTCTTCTGTCAAGGGAGGATCTTGGAACATCATTTACCGACAAAGCTATGTGAGAGAAAAATGTCATCATCTTAGTGAGCTAAATGGAACCACATTTTGTTCTTTGTCTAGATCAGTATTTTTTCAAAACAGCAAAAATTTCCATTGATGATGCCTGCAAGCAGAAGGAAGGAGACTGCTCAACATAGAAAAAGAGACTTACAGACATAAAGAAGACGCATATGGCTAAAAGCTGAAAATCAGCCTATTAAAAATAGAAGAGGTAAAACAAAGACTAAGCCCCTGTAAGGACAAGGCTTTGATGATGTTTCCAGAGATCTTAAAACCCAAAGGGACCATTACAATACTATAGTCTAAGCTTTTTCATAAGGCAGATCAGTGATTTCATTAATGGAAAAATGACTACTGCTGTCTGTCTGAATAATCTTTTACAAATGCATTTTTTTTTTGAGTTGGTGAAGAATCTTACCTGTCTCTGTATCTTATCTTACCTGTACTCGGAAAAGTTCTTTCAGTGTCCAGGCACTGAATTTCATTTTTCTTTTATCTGCTTTACTGTAGAACTGCTTTCTGACAGAAATCTCTTTGTCATGAAAGTGCCTGAAAGGGTCACATCACACTTAACTTCATTTATATAAACCAAATAGGATGATACTGTCTTATTGTAAGGAAGACCATGTTATCAAATTTCATATGAAATGTTATGTGAACACTGTGAGGTCCTTTCCAACTGTAACTTTCTACATTTCCTTGGTGGACTGTACATCAGTTGAAATCTTTTTGTCAAGAGGGGCTGTCACACTAAAAGGTTGGAATGCCTTTCTAAAATGCATTTTAAACATCAAGTATAACATGTTTTATAACCTAGGAACAAATAGGAGCTAAACACTCCTGAAAACACAGTTTGACCATTCACTATAATCAGAATGAGATCTCAGAGTTGCCTTCAGCCCCGGTAGTTGTCCCACAGAAAACCTGGGTACAGGTTTGACTGGTTTTAAGTTTCCTCAATGTTAGGTCTCCATATGTTAGCCAAGATAATTTCTGAATCAGCAGTAATTTTGACTGCTAGTTTTCTTCGGAAGTGCACAAAGACTTCTAGGCAGTTCATGATACATCTGTCAGAA
This sequence comes from Nothura maculosa, assembly GCA_032353885.1. Classification (NCBI taxonomy): domain Eukaryota; kingdom Metazoa; phylum Chordata; class Aves; order Tinamiformes; family Tinamidae; genus Nothura; species Nothura maculosa. The sequence continues at coordinate 764,609 of JAUBOD010000142.1, forward strand.
AAAGCTGTACCAATCTAATCACATTTCAAATTAATGAAACTTTTTTGTAGGAAAAAAAGAAAGTTTTCTATAGAAATTTCAATGTTAAACTTGTTCTTTCTTAATAAGTCATCAGCTTTCTGAACTATAGTGGAAATGCTAAATATTCCAAGAGATTAGTGTAAGAGCCAAGACACAAAAAATGCTATTTAGGTTTAAAAAATCAGTGGGGTACAAAATATTCTATATGAAAGATTACAATTCTTTAATTTCAGTGGTAGAGACATGTAAGCCTTAGTGTTTGAAACCTGGGTATAGTCAAATCAATGGATATGAAAAATATCCTTACTTGGAGTTAGCTATTGAAGCAATTTATCTAGGAACATTGTGATTTTCAAGTATTTAAAAATTAAAATTAAGCCTTTAACTATATGGTTGGGATGAGTATCTCGACTGGCATAGGGATATTTCTTTCACATAATTAGATTATCTTTCAGAGGACATGCTAGCTACCAGACCTACAAGTGAAGAAGACAAGATGGAGCTGTGAGGGGATTGTAGTTAATATGCTGCAGTGTAATTGCCTTCTGTCAGGTGGCTGCATCAGTTTCAGAGCTTCAATAGCTTTGTGGTCTCAGCAGGGTGCAGCACCCAAAGCCCAGATGCCTGATGACTATCCATAGGTTCTAAAAGAGTTCCCATCTGGGCCTAATTTTCCAGCAAAACTTACATCCATTTTAAGTACACACAGCTGAGCCGGCATCTCCCAGTCCATCACTCACGCATTACAGATGTATGATGGTTCCATTATGGCCAAGAAGATGACATAGGAGCAGAAGATGATCATGCATAACCACTCTCAATCCCATCTTCTGTTGCAAAGAATTGACTGATTATCAAAAGTGATACTATAGTATCGTCTGAAACAGAAGGAATTCATGGGGTCAACCTTGAAAGCTGATGCTCACTGTTTAAACTATACTGATATACTTACATTAAGCTACTCCTCAGGCAGGCTGCAGTGCAGGAAATGTTTCCATCAAGATTGTGTTGAGCAGGCACAGCCTACCATAGAAAATTTGGTAGAAGAGAGCAGATACCCGTCCAAGGAGCACTGTGTGCTATGGGATCTTCCTGTGTAAAGCACTGTGAGATGCAAGCCAAGAAACGTGTCTGTAGGAGATGGGAGAGGCCGAGGTCTTTGTGTTTGCTCTGAGTCCCTGTAACTTCTGGAGCTTTATAGCAGATGGCAATCATATGGCATTTGGTCTGTTTAGGATCTAATGAAATAATTTCTCAGCATCTGATCACTCAGCCTGAGCTAGATCATATAGTAAATTTGTTTTTGGTGTTCCTGGTAGCATAGCCAAAGTGCCCTGGTCCCACAGTGCAAAGGTGGTATGTTTTCAGGTCTCTTGCAAGAATGTTAAAGGATTAAGACTTTGTCAGGAAACTTAATTCCACCCTAGGCATCTTATGACTTCCTGTTCCTACAGTTGATCTATAAGCTGAAAGCTACATAAACCCTTCCTCATATTTTTCTAGGATATTTAATGGAAATATATCTTTGTGTCCACATATGACCTTCACTAGAACTGGTATTTCCGACTGATCCCAGAGCACACAGATATGGAGCTCAGAAGGTGGTCATAAATGGGGCCGAGTCCAGTTGGAGGCCTGTGGCCAGTAGTGTCCCCCAGGGGTCAGTGCTGGGCCCAGTGCTGTTTCATTTGCTCAACAACAACCTGGACGAGGGCACAGAGTGCACCCTAAGCTGGGTGGAGTGGCCGACACTCTGGAGGGCTGTGCTGCCATCCAGAGGAACGTGGACAGGCTGGAGAGTTGGGCAGAGAGGAACCTCATGAGGTTCAATAAGGACGAGTGTAGGGTCCTGCACCTGGGGAGGAATAACCCCAGGCACCAGGACAGATTAGGGGTTGACCTGCTGGAAAGCAGCTCTGCAGAGAGGGACCTGGGAGTCCTGGTTGACAACAAGTTAACC
>JAUBOD010000142.1:798156-809285 GCA_032353885.1 Nothura maculosa
TATAAGAAGGACGTGGAGCTTCTAGAGAGGGTCCAGCAGAGGGCAACAAAGATGATTAAGGGACTGGAGCATCTCTCATACATGGAGAGATTAAGTGAGCTCAGCCTGTTTTCTCTGAAGAAGAGAAGGCTGAGAGGAGATCTGATTAATATGAATAAGTACATGAAGGGGGAATGTAGGGAGGAAGAGGCCAAACTCGTCTCATTGGTGGCCAGTGATAGGACAAGAGGCAATGGGTTTAAGTTGAAATATAGGAAGTTCCATCTCCATGTGAGGAAGAGCTTCTTTCCTGTGATGGTGACAGAGCAGTGGAACAGGCTGCCCAAGAAGGTTGTGGAGTCTCCTTCTCTGGAGGTCTTAAAAACCTGCCTGGATGCCACCCTGTGCCACCTGCTCTAGGTGTCCCTTCTTGAGCAGGGGAGTTGGATCTCTATAGGTCTCTTCTAACCTTAACTATTTTGTGATTCTTTGATTCTGTGAGATGCAATGGAGAGTGTGTGGTTGGCTGCAGGAATCCTAACTGTGAATACTATGGGATTGGGAGACTGCTGTAGAGAGTGAGGGCAAATACTGTGCCATAGACATAGAGATAAGAATGATGTAGTGGAAGGCAGAAACCTGGGATAATTTGTGGGGAGGGGGCACAGGGAGAATAAGAGATGTAAAGACTGGTGAGCAGAAGTGGGATGTGCAAGAATGATGTATTGTGGCTCATGAGTGGGAGTATGGGATTAAATATAGTTAGACTTGGCTGAAATATCCTGTGAAAGCAAACAGAAAGGAAGAATCATTTTCACAAACAACTATGCTTTGTTTACCAGCTCAGATTCCTGCGATATGATGGGTAAACATCAAAATGAGAAAAGCCGTTGGGCAGCTACATCACTGAAGAGTGTTTTATTGCTGTTGTTTTACAGAATTCGTTTTCGGCCACGTGTACTGCAAGATGTATCTGTGATGGATATTAGGACTAAGCTCCTGGGAACTGAAATCAGCTTTCCTGTAGGAATTGCCCCTACAGGCTTCCACCAGCTTGCATGTCCTGATGGAGAGAAAAGCACGGCAAGAGGTACTCCATTTTGTTGCTTTCTAGCAAAAATGGATTTGTGGAAAACTCAGTAGAAAATGTAGGGAGCTCTTAGGATGATTTGTAGTGTGACGGATAGGCCTAAACCTGTAAATTTCTTGTGGAAAAAAACTCCTGTTGCGAATTTGGATAGCTGACCTTGGAATACCTTTGCTCACATTTGGGTTTCTGTATAAACAGATTGCATTTGGTAACACATTCCTGTGTGGTAGTAATCATAAACTGCTGTTTTCAAAAATCAGTTTCAAAATGAAAAAATACTTGGTGAATTATTTCTTCCTTTCCTGTATTCTTAACCATCATCCTACAACACTGTATGGTAAAAGTTGCCATTTTTAAACCCTGAGACATATACACCAGCTGGTAGAGTGCCATGTTGCTAGAATATACATAAAACAGCCATGCAAGTGGCTCTTAACCATATGTGAAAAAATCTTGTAAGGGGTATCTGATAGGACTATTCAAATAACATTGATTCTGAGTCTGTTAATATCTCCTAAAGCAGCCAAAGCCATGAACGTTTGTTACATTGCCAGCACATACTCCACCAGCAGCCTGGAAGAGATCTCTGCGGCTGCCCCCAGTGGTTTCCAATGGTTCCAGCTCTATATCCACCGCAACAGGATGGTTTCTAAGAAGCTAGTCCAACAGGCAGAGGCCTTGGGTTTCCAAGGCCTCGTCCTCACAGCTGACCTGCCCTACACTGGCAAAAGACGCGATGATCTTCGTAATGGCTTCCAGCTTCCTCCACACATGAGCCTGAAGAACTTGGAGGGAGCTTTTGAGGTTTGTAAAATGATGAGGTTTCCTCATTCACTGTGCTGGTATATACCACATGGGAAAAAAACATTGAGTAACTTTTGCTTTGACATCTGGGGCATTTTTTCTCCCATTCTGGTTCCATACTATTCCAGTTTGACCTCCTGCTGACCAGGATTCTGGCTTTAAAATCTCAGCCCAGCCTTCTTAGAGAGAAACTTATTTCCAAGACTTTTTAAAAATATAAGGATAAGACTGATGTAATTAATGCCTTCTTTGCCTCAGCCTTTAGCATCCAGATCAGTTCTCCTCAAGATACTTGGTCCTCTGAGTTGGGGGAAGATACCTATGGAGAGCAGAAGAAATCTCCCATAATTTAGGAGGAAACACTGCGTGACATGCTACTCTACTTGGACACTCACAAGTCTATGGGACCAGGTGGGATCCACCCAAGGGTTCTGAGGGAGCTGGCTGAAGTGATTGCCAAGCTGCTTTCTGATCTATCAGTGGCCTTGGTCAACAGGGGAGGTCCCAGATGACTGGAGACTTGCCAATGTGACTTCCATCTACAAGAAGGGTCAGATGAAGGATCCGGGAAATTACAGGCCGGTCAGCCTGATATTGATATTGGGGAAAGTTATGGAGCAGATCATCTTGAGGAGGATCACACAGCATTTGTGTGATAACCATGGGATCAGGCCCAGCCAACATGCAATCATGAAAGTCAGATCCTGCCTCACCAACATGATCTGCTTCTATGACCAGGTGGCCCTCCTAGTGTATGAGGGAAAGCCTGTGGTCATGGTCTGCTTGGACTTTGTAAAGGCCTTTGACACAGTCTCCCACTGTCTTCTCCTAGAGAAGCTGTCAGCAATTGCCTTACACTGGCAGATTCTTCACTGGATGATAACCTGACTGGATGGCCAGGCCCAAAGAGCAGTGGTGAATGGAGTTAAATCCTTCAGATGACTGGTCACAAGTGGTGTTTTCCAGGGGTCAGTGTTGGGGCTGGTCCTCTTTAATATCTCTATGAATGATCTGGAAGAGGGGATTGAGTGCACCCTTGGCAAGTCTGCAGAAAATATCCAGCTGGGAGAATGAGTTGATCTGCCTGAGGGTAGGTAGAGTTGATCCCTCTGCAGAGGGATCTAGACAGGCTGGAGTGACAAGTTGAGACCAATTGTATGAGGTTTAACAAGATCAAGTGCTGGTCCTGCACTTCATTCACAACAACCCCATGCAGTGCTGCAGGTTTGAGGGCAGAGTGGCAGGAAAGCTGTGTGGCAGAAAAGGATCTGGGGGGCCTGGTCGATAACTGGCTGAACATGAGCCAGCAGTGTGCCCAGGGGGGCAGGAAGACCAAGGGTCTCCTGGCTTGTATCGGGAACAGTGTAGCCAGCAGGAACAGGGAAGTGATTGTCCCCCTCTGCTCTGTGCTGGTGAGACTGCACCTTGAATACTGTGCTCAGTTTTGAGCCCCTCACTATAAGAAGGATATTGAGGTGATGGAGTGTGTTCAAGGATGGGCAACGAAGATGGTCAAGGGTCTGGAGCACGGACCTTATGTCTGAGGGAGCTGAGGTTTTTTAATCTGGAGAAGAGGAGGCTCAGGGGAGACCTTATTGCTCTCTACATGAAAGGAGGTTGCAGTGAGGCAGGGGTCAATTTCTTCTCCAGAATAACTACTGACAAGAGGATGTGGCCTCAAGTTGCATCAGGAGAGGTTCAGGTTAGACATTAGGAAGAATTTCTATATGAAAAGAGTAGTCAAGCATTGGAACAGGCTGTCCAGGGAAGTCGTGGAGACACCATCAAGAACCATGCAGATGAGGCACTTAGGGACACGGTTTTAGCGGGCATAGTGGTGAAGAACTTAGGGTAGGACTTGATGATTTTGAAGGTTTCTTCCAACCATAATGATCCTATGATTCTCCCTCAATGACACACTCTTCACAAAGGCCATGGACAAGATGTCTAGAAAGTTTAATTAGTCTTTTTTAGAGCAGGGAAGGACCTTAACGGATCTCCCTTAAACTCCTTATTACAACTTAAAATGAGATTTCCTTATGCTTCATGGCTGCAGGGAGATGACCGTTCTGAGTATGGACTCCCACCCAACAGCTTGGATCCTTCCATTACCTGGAATGATATCCACTGGCTGCAGAGCCTTACTCATCTGCCTATCATCGTTAAAGGCATCTTGACCAAAGAAGATGCAGAACTGGCAGTAAGACATGGAGCTCAGGGTATTATTGTGTCCAATCATGGTGGAAGGCAACTAGATGGAGGACCTGCCACGGTAAGTGGTACAGTTGATGTCCTGTGAGCGTTTGTTGTGTGCATGCTTGTGCTAAGGTGGTATCTGTATGTGAATGGCTGTATACAACCTTCTGGTGTATTTTGTGTTTGTTGCATATCTGTGAGCATGTGCAGATGTCCTCTAGGTTTAAATTAGCGAGCTGAATGTTTTGGCATGTGCTACCCACATAAGTATTTTCTCAGCTTCTTTGAAGGTTCTGTAAGCAGCACTGAGTCCGTATTAATGCAGATAAACCACTGTCAGTATCTGGTCTAACACAGTAAAAGTTGGTTTGCCTATGTCTTTATCAGGTAGTAAAGTGCACACATACTTCTTGTGCAATTTATCAGGAAAAACTGAAGCTCTGGAGTTGAATATATACAAAGGAGAGTATAATGTATTCTCATTATTAATCTTTGCCAAAACATGCAGAAACAGTACAGCTAGATTTAATGAGAGATCTGCATGTGTATTTACAGACTCAAGACTTTTATGAGTCAACAGAAGGATAACACACTTGGAGAAAATTCCCTGTTTGTTTATCCATCCAAAAAAAAGGTTGTTATGACATATGTGTATTTCACTGCTTTAATTTGGCTTCATATTTTCTCCCTGTGCTTTAGTGGCGGCAAATGACCTGTTTTTCCAATTGTTTGCTTTACATTTTTGAATTGTAGAGCAACCCATTTTTGGTGACTTATTCTCTTTATTTTACTCTGAAAAATAAAAATATTCACCAGGGAATTCTCTGCTATATCAAGGATGGCAATATTAAAGAAAATATTGTTCTAAATGCTAAAGACATAATAATAGACATGATATCCATATTAAACTGCCCTTCTATCTTAAACATTTTTTTTCCATAGACAGATAATCCAGCAGAAACATAGCCTTGCCAGTCTCTTCATATCAAGTCTGGCAAGAAAAGGCTTGCCACTGTGCTTGGCGAGCTACTCCTAGACAAATTTCAATCTGAAATTCTGGAGAAAAAAAAAAGCAACTGGAGAAATCTCCTTTGTAATCTTAGTTAGAGCTGTTCTACCTTAACAGGATGAAAGGAAGGCAGGAGAGTGTAAGACATCACAGCAAGGGGATATTTAAACATGCTGAGGAGGGTTAATTAGGTCTGGCACAATGTCATATCACTGATTATATTGACCTTGGGACCAGAGACAGTATCTCTGCATGGTGCTCTACTCTACGGAAAGAATCTTAGGGAATAAAGAGGCTTAGCCAGGAGGAAATGACGTGTAGATTGCACTACATAGTAAATGAAATAGCTGCTGTATGGGGCTTGAGGAGACTTTCAACAGATGGTCATTAAAATTAGGCGAGTTGGAAATAAAGAGGGAGAATTGCACATTAGCCTTTTTACAAATATATTTGTTGTTCATTATTGTCTCATGTGAAAGCAAGATATTAACAATTATTTTCATTAAAATTTACTTTTAAAATTCTTTTAAAAAATCAAAGGCAAATTAAAAAGTTAGAGACTTACCAGAATGCTCGAAGTATTCTAGCATAGACAAAGTATTGGAAAAAGGGAACTATCTGGCAAATTTAAAATGGAACTGCATTTTATTCTACAGCTTTTGGTGCTGAGTTATTTGTGATGCGTTTTTACATATCATTTTGAGAACATATGCTAGTAAATTATTCCATACTGTCTATCTGGTTCACATTTTTCACTTGTGTGTCAAGATCAAAAGCTGACTTTCAGCGTGAAAGCTCCTTCTTCTTTGCAGATTGATGCTCTGGTTGAAGTTGTGGAGGCTGTACAAGGCAGAGTTGAGGTTTACTTAGACGGGGGAATACGAAAAGGCAGTGATGTATTAAAGGCACTGGCACTGGGAGCAAAATGTGTCTTTATTGGAAGACCAGCTTTGTGGGGGCTTGCTTACAAGGTAAGGAAGGTTGAGCTTTGTATGTCTCCTTCTCACACTCTGCAAGTTACTTTAAAAAAATCTAAAAGTTACTTTAAAAAAATCTCATTGAGACAGTTTTCATCAAGGAGGAATCTGAAGCATTTTTTACTTTTGCTGAATTTTTAGTGAGAATGCCCACAGTTGAATCAAAACCAGATATTTTGTGTGATTAAAATAGCAGGGAATTTTATGTTTTAAAAATGCTTTTGAAGTTGAAAACATTGTCTTGTGGGCTTGATTTCTTAGTGTTGCCATTTGGTACTAAAATACTGTAGGAGTCAGGGCCATTTTTTTCCTTTTTTTTTTTTGAAAATAGGATGTGATCTCTACTTGTTGCAAAGATGTTTTTGAAAACTTTATCTGCTTTGAGTTTACCAGGAAATAAGATATGGTTTTAATATAGCATCTTAATAATGATGTTATGAGTTCTTTTTAGAAATATATGGAGATCTCTATCCCTCCGATATCTTTTTTGTTTTGGGCAGGACTGAGCACAAGTCCTGTAGGAATTTAAGTGTGCTGCCATATCATCCATTCCATCTTCTACCATTTGAGCTTTGATGCTTCTTAAGTATTAGAACATTTGTTTGATCCCAAATCATAAATCAGGCTTCTGATGCAGAAGATTAGCATGACATATTGAAAAGTAAAATGTAATTATATACTGTGATTTAATTTGCAAAGCTTTTGCTATTTAGCCTTGGGATTGGCATGTTCAAAGATTTGCTATAGAAAATATAATTTTATGGTACAGAAGTATTTTCTCTCTTTAAAGTGAGATATCCAGTGGTATGATTCCTGTAGATTCTAGAAACTAAATTTAAGGAAGAAGTTGACTGAATCTTGTGAGAAATCTGGAAGGGCTGACAGTGCCAGTAAACAGAGAAAAGAGGCCTACAAGAAAAGGGCATTTTGTGAGTTGCTGAGTTGCCTGCAATTTTTCTCTTGTGGGATCAGACAGCAGAGGGTATTTTTTTGAGTTCAACAGTATCTTAGTATCCTATTCCATAAGATAATCTTAGATATATATGTCTGTGGCATTCCCTCAACATAAAACAGAGGAAGGGCAAGGAAAAGCAGTGACATTTTCTGCACCCAAAGCATTCTACATTTTAAGAAATAAAGAGAAAATAAAATAAAATAGGAAAAGAAAAAAAAACCTCCAATATTTTACAAAAAGATAAAAACATATACATTTTATGCAGTTTGAGCTTGTTGATGCTATTTGATCGGAGAAAATGCACAGTCTACTATTTCATCCCTGTAACTGAGTAATCTAAAGTTTTTAAAGCTTTAGCATTTATAGAACTCTCAGTACTTCATAAAGTACTGTCAGCATTGCCAAGCTTGACATTTTAAAACAAGCCCATTGGCATAAGTAATCTGAAAGTTAAAAAAAAAAAAAAAAAAGGAACCCAGCTAGAAAATGTCAGAAGTGAAAAACAGCTTTGTTTTCTTTCCCTGTTCAGATATATCACAAAAGGAAAAGCATCTAAATTAATTTATGATGAACCCAGCCCATCCATCATATCATTTTAAGTGTTCATCTGCATAAATGACTAGAATTGGCACTGATTTAAGGGACTGTCCCAGCTCTCATAGTGAAAGCATCCTGCTGCACTGCTATGGGCCAGTGCTCCTTTCACCCTGACTGCTTTCTCTGTTGGAGTAGGGTGAAGAAGGTCTTCAAGATGTTTTGAGGATTTTGCGTGATGAGTTTCAGCTGTCAATGGCTTTAACTGGTAAGCATTTTGCAGATTGTTTTCAACAGGTGATGCAGAGGGTGTGCATACAATAGTAGCTTCACATCCAAACAGACTTAATGAATCAGAAAGAAACCATGTGAATTGTGCAGGTGTTAGCTGAGATATTCTTTTCTTGTGAATCCACTTTGCATTTTATGTGCCACAGCAGTAAAGCTTATAAGGAGGGAGTAAGCGAGGAGCTTTCTGATCCGATTTAAAGAAATGCAAAACTGCTAAGGAGACCCAAACAAAAGCTGCAGATTCTCTTCTGCTAGGAATTGCATGTTTTCTAGTATTTGACAATCTGTACTAGAGTAAAATGCAGCCTTTTTTTTCAGCATGACAAGTTCAGAAAAACTAGATTTGGGATTTTTCTCTGAGAGAGATGCCAACATGCTAAAAAGCTTCTATGCCTTTCTAGACTTTCACTCCAATTGGCCTCCAATTGCACTCCAAAAAAGTACAATGTATGTTTTACTCCCCAGGTCTAGTGTAAAAGAATTTAGGTATCAACGGTCCTATCCCAGTTCAGATAATGCTTTAAAGACATTCATATTGCCATGACTGCAAACCCAAATAGGTAGCAACCCTGCCTAGGAGAGAGAGGGCATCTAGAGTCCTTTGGAATAATTCATGTTACTTTTTCTTTGGGTTGCTTCTGCAAGTAGTAAAGATTCTTACAAGCATTTTTTTCTAAGAGGGAAGCTGGCAAGAGAGCACTGTCAGGAATAGTAGCAGGTCTTTTGGTTGGGGCTGTGAAAATTCACCTTGGATTTAGCTGAAAGGAAAGGCACTGCAAGTTTCTATCTCTGGTCAGTTTAGGCACAAAGATCTTTCAGCCCTGTTTCTTTACTGTATCCCTGTCACTTCTGGCTGAATCAGATCATTGCCTGCATGACCTGTAATAAGGATCCTTTTTTTTTCTAATCTCTAACCATCCTTGTATGGGAAGTTTAGTGCCTAAGCAGAAGATGCCACAGACTACCAGAACTTCTGTGAGGTGTTGAAATGCCAACCTCTCCCTCCATGGCTTGTACAGGATTAGCTTGTAGGGTGAGATTCTGCGAGAAGATCTTCCAAGTTTCTTCCACAATTTCATTCTGTCATTAACAAGTTTGAATTCTCTATTTTATTTCAGGTTGTTCTAGTGTCTCAGAAATTGGCCGGCACATAGTTCAATACTCAAAGTTGTAAACAGCCTCCTGCAACATTCTCTGAACAGAAGCAGCTCACGCCAACAGTTGAGGTCCCAAAACAGATTGAAAGTAGAAAAATGAAGTGCAAATGTTCAACCTATAACATGCTGATAAAACCTTCAAAAAGCACCCAAGGAAACTAGGAAGATCCCATGCTACTAAAGATGATTCTTTTCTTTCACTGAGACCAATAAGTTCTTTAAAACTGCAGATAATTGTTACTTGCTTAAATACACTTAATTAAAACTGTCTGTTCTGTGGCATTACCTGTGTTGTGCCTTGCTCCCAAATTCTATTATGTCTGGCAGTCAGACATGCTATAAACTATGTTCCTTGCTTCTTCTGTATAATCTTCCTACCTAGTCTGACTGCAAGTCCAGCTACAGGTCTGTCTTTGTGGAAGAACTGTACCACTATCTCCAGCAGTTTGTACCGGACATATTCATAGCAGACTGGAAAATTAGATCAGCCAGCTAACAGATATCCTGGCTTCCCTTTACAGTAGTGTCATCTTCTGCACAGCTTATAAAAGGAGAAATGAAATCAATAGTGACCCCAGAAATACCCTGCACTCCCCACAGCACTCCTGGATGTCCTTTACATCATAGTTAATTCAGGCAATCCTCAAGAGAGCTATATGCAGACCCTGTCTAGCTTCAGAGCACAGCATAAGGTTGTGGTAGTGCATGAGTAACTCACATGATGTCCTGCACTCTTTGCCCATGGATGACAGTAGCAGCAGTGCAAGCTAACAGCATTGGTCAAAGCTACTTTTAATATGAGACCTGCATGTTACATTTGTCACTGGAGCATAGTGGAGGTCCATGTAAAGGGCTGCTGCCAATGTAAACTCATGCTCTCTGACATAAAAGAAATACATGCTCATCAATCCCCTTTCCAAGTTTCTGCCTGAGACACTGGTCTTTCCTCCTTGTAAGGAAACATGGTTTGGGCTTTGCCACACATCTAGCTTCAACTGGGAATGATGAGCTCCCATTCTTGTACACTAGCAGCTCTTTTATGATTCTGCTCTCCAAAATCACTTGGCTGTGCAAGAAGGGCAATACTTCAACCATTAATTACTTGAAGGAAGGTGCACAAGGAGTCCTTGGAGCACAGAGCTATGCAAGTTTTCAAACTCTAATTGTAAGTTGCAGAGTTTCAGCAATAAAATGCTAATTATCCTCGCATGAAATTGTCAGTAAGCTTCTGTGGTCAAGATATGCTCCTGGCACACTGGAAATGTGACTTTCCCTTAGGAGCATGTGTATCCTCACTTCTTGCTGAAGATGCTACCTCTCAGCTCCCAGTGTACAAGTGGCAGCCCAGCACCACCTCCTGTCGCACCAGTAATCAGAAGAACAAAATTAATTTTTTTCAGCCTTCGACTTACTAGAAGTGAAGCTTCCAACTTGTGCAATAGAACTAGATGAAGATGCTTACTGACAGACCTGAATCAACTGGCTGAGCTCTGGAGAGGAGCTCCAACATGCTGTCCCTGGCATATCCAGGTGATTTCACATTAAGCATTTTCATTGTTTTAGATATGGTTCTGGCTCTCTTACTCCACCATGCTTTAATTATCAAAGAAAAAACCAAGTCACAAAAAGTCAGTCATTGCTAACTTGACTAACTTGAGGCAATGAGGCACTTCCATGGCTCAGGACCATTGGGACAGCCTGCTGCTTCTGTTACCACTAGCTGGAAGTTAGATTGAACAGATGTCTGTAGCAGAGAATTTTCGGTGAACGTTGTTGCGGTCTTGTGGAGTTGATGCTGTGAAATAGGAAAGCAGATGGTAGGAAACTTGGATAACTGCACTTAAGTTCTGTTTCTGTGAAGACAAAGCCTGTCTCTCTATCAAAACTGAATGTATGTAATTGTTACAAATGTGAAGAAAAACCTTCTCGTGTGAAAGCTATACAAAGAAACCCAAAGACATGTCCTGGAATTGAAACAACACCTCCTGGAACTGAAACAATCATGATGGAAATGCTGTGCACTGCTAGACTCATTTATTATAGCTTCATTGATACTGTTTTTGAGTATCATGAGAACAAAACATGTTATGAAGGAAAGGTAATTTCATATAATGAAAATATGCTTATTTTCATTGTG
>JAUBOD010000142.1:840122-857772 GCA_032353885.1 Nothura maculosa
ACTGCCTAAAATCTCATAATTTGCCCTGGGTATCTTATCTTTGATTAATCAGTGTCTGAGCAGCAACAATACATATTTAGGGGAAGTACAAACTTTGAATTTGAAGGGGATAAAGATACAGAATTTATTATAAATATAGCAAAAGCCAACCGCTGACATTCTGTAACAAACATTTTACACTCCTCTTCTAAAGAATATCTCTATGTTTTTCTGGAGAACAAACCCAGCCTTCCACTCTTTATTTTCACAGCCCTCTGAACTATCTTGCTGCCATGTACTCTATTTTATCTCAAGGTGATATCAGTTCCTGGCTTGGCTATGCCCATTGCATTCAAACATCTAATCTCTAGCTCTTCAACAAGACTTCATTTTGCTCCACAAGTAGAAAATGATCCAAACCTAACACCAGCAAAGCATTTAGGGACTATTCCTCAGAATTTCCTTCTCTTACAATGTTTGCACAACAGTATATCCACATATTCAAGTGATGAATCAGTGAATTTTAAGATCACCTGGTGACCATTAAAGATCTAGAGAGGGTTCCAGCAATATTTTAACAGCCATCTTGTTACCACAGAAGTCCCATAGGAACTGCTTTCATTCTCTGATTTAGCTTTTATAGGCAAATGGATCGTATAAAATCAACTTCCTGAGAGGTAATGCTTCTCTGACTAGACCTGTTTGAAAGTGCTGCCTCTCCCTTTGGGAATATAGCATTTAAGCTATAGAAAAAAAATTCAAAGGAATAAGTATAATAAAATTAATCAAGATGGCTGAGAAGGCAGCAGAGCCTGACTTTCTTTGGTTTAATAGCAATTTTGAAAAACAAGGTATTGTGACTATTTAGAGCAGTTTATAAAGGGAGCAATAGAAGGACAGAATTGCCAAAATGCTCCCTTGCACAATATGAACTCAGAGACCCTCCTTGCCAGTAAAATAGGTTGAGTTGCCAGTAAAATAGAAGAGTAGGCACCAGTGCCGCTACAGAAAGTAGGACCCTCTTTCTGCCTCTGTATTGTGAAATCCCAACAGCCAAAATCAATCTTCGGGTATCAGTTGCAACATTCTACATTGACAACTCACAAACAAGCAGACTCACAAAGCTTCAACAAGTGGACAGTTCACAAAGAAAGAAATGTGGTGGAAGACAAAAGATCTGCAATGCTTCACTTTAAAAAGAATGTACAACAGAATGTACCATAGTCTGTAAAGTACAGACTAGATAAGTCCTGCAGGTTTGACTGAACTGGAAATATTAAAAAGTTTTTAAAATCTGTAACATTAAATTATAAAAGTAGTAGAAGTAAACTATAAATATATGTTATATAATAATAATAAATATTAAAAAATATAGACAGGCCTGGTATGCTTGCCTAGATAAAAATTATTTTTAAAAAATAAAAAAAGTGGGATAAACACACAGATTTCATCCAAAGGCACAAAGGGCTTGTGTTCCACGTCATTTTCACCTACTCGCCTTTTAATGACACACAGGAGAAACAAGGTCTACAACATCAAAGCATCACAAAACCACAGAATGGCTGAGGTTGGAGGGGACCCTCTAAGAGATCATCTAGTCCAACCCCCTGCTCAAGCAGGGGCACCCAGAGCATGTGGCACAGGGCGGCATCCAGGCGGGTCTGGAAGGTCTTCTGAGAACGAGACTCCAGAACCTCCCTGTTGTGGAGGGCTGTTCCAGGGCTCTGTCACCCTCACAGTGAAGAAGTTCTTCCTCACGTGGAGATGGAACTTCCTGTGTTTCAACTTACAGCCTTTATCTCCTGTCCTATCACTGACACCACCAAGAAGAGTTTGGCCCCTTCCTCCCTACATTCTCCCTTCAGGTACTTAGACATATTGATCAGATCCCCTCTCAATCTTCTCCAGGCTAAACAGGCCCAACTTGCTTAGTCTTTCCTCATACAAGAGATGCTCCAATCCCTTAATCATCTTTCTCATTCTCTGCGTGACCCTCTGTAGAAGTTCCATGTCCTTCTTATACTGGGGAGCCCAGAACTGCACACAGTATTCCAGGCAGGATCCCCTCCCTTGAGTGCTGGCAACACTCCTCCTGATGCAGCCAGGATCTCATTGGCCTTCTTGGCCACGAGGGCACTGCTGGCTCATGGTTAACTTCTTGTCGACCACGACTCCCAGATCTCTCTCAACGAAGTTGCCTTCTAGCAGGTCAACCCCTAATCTGCCCTGGTGCCTGGGGTTATTGCTCCCAGGTGCATGATCCTGCAGGACTTGTCCTTGTTGAGCCTCATGAGCCTCCTCTCTGCCCAGCTCTTCAGTTCTGCAACATGTCTAGGTCCCTATGAATGGCAGCACATACAGTGGCAGCATGGTATAAAGTAACTCATGTAAAACATGTCAAGTCAGTGAACTTATAATATTTTTAAGGGATTTTTTTGGAAGGAGATAAAACTTCCTTTGTTGTAATGCCAAAAATCAAATGGAGGTCTTAACCTAAAGCTCCATCAACATAAGAAACTTGCGTGGGAGACCCTACTTATATTTTCTGCTGGTAAGTGGACTGACCTAGGAGCCTAAAGTTGGAAGACAGACTGTGATAGACAACAGATGATTTGTTAAGCCTATGTATTCTGAATGATTTTAGATGTTTGCTTTTATAGGAAGATGCAATAGTACAGACAGCTTACTTCAAAGTTTCAGCAAGGAAAAAACTCTGCTGTACATCATCATATGCAGGAGATGACGAATAGACATCCTTGACTCCAGAAAAGCCACCGCTGACTCGGCAATACTTGTCAATGGCCTGTAAAGAGGAAAAAAAAAGATAAATAGCTAATTTGTAGAACAAAATTTGGGAACTTGGAAGGGTTGTGCTTGATCAACATGGGCTCATAAGAGACAAAAGAAGGTAGCTCTTTCGCTGTGGATGTTAAAAGTGTATATTTTGAAAAAACAAATAATAAAGAAAAAGGTGGAAGGATTGAACAAACACAGATGTAAAACCTCTTCAAGGTTATTAAAGACACAACATTTGCTGGAGGCTAAAAAAGTAAAATTTCCAAACTACTCACAATTGACTGATACTGATGACAGGGCATGGACTCCACTGCCTTGTGGTCTAAGCTGAGATGGCTGCTCATAGGTAACTGATTAGATAACTGATCAAACAGTTAATCAATGAAGCACGCTGTGAGAAGTATAGGAAATGATAATCACATCCCCGGATTTTGCAGCTGCAAGTCTGAGGAGCTGCAGGAACATGGGACTGTTACAGGGACTGTAACATGTGACTGTTACAGTCTGTTACGGGGACTTAGTAAAAGGAGGGATGAAATGTTATATTCACCTTTGATGACTTAATTTTCTCATAAACTCTTCTAGCTGTTGCTTTTTCCCCATATTTCTGTCCCCTACCTGTGCTCTTCTTTGTTTCCTATTTATACAGTTTAAACTTAAATCAGCTTGTGTGATGGACTGCAGAGGAACTCTTTTATCTTTAAAGCATGCAGCCTAAATCCATAAACCTTAGAGAAAGGGGGCCAACAGATCTTCTCCCTTTTGACCCTTTCCATGCAGAAAAGGGCCAAGGAGCCTTGAATTCCCAAATCACCCATTATGCCCATGGGCCAGGACCTAGTGAGATCCAACATACTACTGCAAAAAGCACAATGGAAGAGGATACTCCATTGGAGAGTATGGAAAGAACATACTAGTAACTCAGAACACCTCTTGTCTGCGCTTTCATCATTCCATCCACATGCACAATCTTAGAGCACACAAGGATATCAGCCATCAAAAACAGCCCCCCACAAACGACTCTGAAATGATTCACAGATTATTTGTGGTTCCCTGCTGCTTTGGCAGTTCCTCCTCAGCAGACAATAACTCTTTTAATAGATTCACACAGAGGCAGAAAAGAAGCAGTAATAAAGGAAATTGGCTCAGGATATCTGTCATTATCAACCACTGAACAAAGCTACCTGTAGTTCAGTAAGCTCTGATTTGGCCCATTTGTTGGTATGAAGATTCTCATTGCATGGTGCTTTAGGCCTAAATTTCTCTTAATTCTGTTTCCTGCTAGCTATACTCAACAGAGGTTGAGGGGAATCAAAGCAGGACAGAAAATGGAATTTTAAATGCTCTCATAAAATGGAATTTTTATGCAGAGAAACAAATTTAGTCATTAACTCATCAAGGTCCTTGCTGAAGTCTTTTCTTTCTACTAGACTTACAGAGTAAAAAAACATAATTTCCCATTGGACATATGCATGAAGAATACTGGCAGATACTATTGGTAAAATTAGAAAAAAAAGGCAAAAAGGCAAATGAGCAATGTAAGTCACAACATACCAACTACTGTCTTCCTCTATGCATATACTTTTATTCTGTACAAATGTAGGGAAGTGCACAGACCAAAGAATAACACATTAGTGTACAGAGTTCATTTAAATTTCTGAAGACAGAGATCTTTAAAGAAGGAAGAGGAGAATCAGGCTAAAGCACGTTGCTGAAATGCCTGTGGCTGTGGAGCCAGAGCTGATGCGGAGACAGGTAGCCTTGGGTAAAGTCTAATTCTCTCTATTTCCTTAAGTAGAGCTTTCTCCAAGTTTAGAAACACTCCTTTGCTGAAACCAAAGTCTAGAAGTAAGTAGAGTCCAGGTGAAGTCTTTTCAGACATCTCCCTGATGTAGGCTACAGTTACACTATGAGAAATCTTGAGAAATTTCTCCTTGGTGAGACAGGCTCTGGTTACATTGGAGCTCAAGACAGGCAGAGGATTTTTTCTAATTGATCAGAGATATAGATACTCCAGGTGGTATAGAACTGGAGAGGAAAAATCCCAGTGATTGCTGCATAGCTGCTCATGTAAGTATGGATCCCTAGAGGTCCCTTCCAACCTCAACCATTCTGTGAAATGTTCACAATATTTAACATAGAGGCATTTGGTTCACCATCTGGCTACTCTTTAAATCAAGAGCTCAGTGCTCATTTCCTTGACTAAATGATGCTCATTTTTATTCTACCACAGAATACAGAAAGTCCTAGGGGACTGTAAGAAAATTAAGGTAGTATTATTAAAAAGCACTAAGAGGCTAAATGGATAATGTTAGGCTGGTACACTTGATAACAGTCCTGTGCAGCCATGAAACATTTAAATGTAGAAAGAATATAGAGGAGTAAGAAGATAAGACCAAACAGCATAGTTTCATATAAAACAAAAAAAAATGATAGTAAGCTGGATTCCATTCTCTGAGAAGACATAAAAATTCATAAAGATTACTGCAGAGCTGTGGGAAATGTCAAAAATGGAATGCATAGTTCTAGAAATTATTTTTCAAAAAGGATGATGAAGATCTGAATATTTAGAGAAAATTATTTGAAGTGGGAGACATATTACAATTTGTTTATCATCTTAAAAATCTAAGCTGTAAGTTTATTAAGTGGTGTAAAAAAAAGACATTTTAATCTAGTATACAAAGACATAGCAAAATAGTGGTTGACAACTGAAACTAAACAAATTCAAATATAAAATAAAACACAATTTTTTAACAGGTAACAGATATTTCATTTGAAAGCATTAATGGAGACCAAGATATAAAGACAGGTAGAGAAAAATGAAAAATATACAGGTGAAAAATATACTTTGCAATATAATTAAGAAACAGATTCTGGCCTAAAAAACTTAACAGTTGTGTATTCTTTAACCAGCACAAACCTCCCTCATCTCAACTTGGATCATCTAACAAGAGTCTCCAACAAGAGCTGGTATTAGATTAGCAAACAATTTGTAGGACAAATGATGGAAAACAATGGTTAGTAATCCACTACTTTTCATAATGCTTTCAAGATAACAATAATGGATTTCGGAATAAAATTGTAAGAGAGGCATCTCTCTGAAATAATTCATTGTTACTATCTTGTATGATCTATAAGGCAAAATCTTAACCATGACTAAGACATCATCTTATGTAACATTTGGACTTTTCTACACAATTTAGCTACCCTATGGAAAAGGCAGAATGAGATGAGCTAAAATGTTCTGAACTTGGAACAGGAAGCCAGCCTTAATTATCTTCACTGTTATTAATACCGATCTCTCAAAAGAGTCTCCAAGTTCTGCCTCCAAGTACTTTTTATGCTTCTCTTGACTCTGGATCTAAACCAACTAAAACACAATGGTATTGGACCACAAAGATCCTCAAAGCTCTTGTCCTTCTCTTCTCCTCATCTCATTTGCCTGACTGTAGTAAAAAAATGTCATTAATGTCTTATTATCTTTAATGCTTATTCTCAACTTCCAAGTCCTTTGAGTTGCATTGTGAAAAAATGTGACATCTCCAGCAGGAAAGTGGAGGGGCTGCAGTGGTCCCTCAACCACTAAGATCTTGAACAGGTTCAGAAGACAGGCAAATCAGTTTTGCATGACCTTAATCAAGACCAGCAGGTGAAAGCAGTGAGATTCTTGAGACAACAAATAGTTCACAGTTCAGCTCAAGAAAGCATTTAAAATGAGCAAGCTTTTGGGGATTACATACATTTACATTTAGAATAGCATATTCTCATGTGAAAATGAAGCCTACTTATTCACATGGAGTATAATCTGTAAATATCAGGTAAAGGAGCTATCCATCTACATACAAAGGATGAATGAAGGAAGGCTAAGAACACATATCTGTGTTCACAGTCTACACAAAATCTTGGCCCCTGTGGGCTAGGACAACCATCTCCAACAGGTAAAACCCCAAAGCTTTTTTATACTTGGAAATTTGATTCAAATACGCAGTGATTAGATATAAATCCTCCAGAGCAATTATATAAGAAGGGCAACAGACTCTAAAAATAGGACATTTTAGTCACAATTTTTAATTCTGTCCTATGCCCTCTTATTTATTTACTTCCTTTTATGCTTTTTATAGTCTAATTCTTGAGCTGCTATATTTCTTTTTCATTAGATTTGAGTAAACTGACTGGCAAACTTTTCTTTCCAGTGAATCCACTAGGATAAGCAAAAGGGAGCCTACCAGTGCACATAAGTCAGCATATGCAACAACCCCTGCCAGTTTTCCCACTAACTGCGTTTCAACAGCAAACACAGTGAAAACTGAACAGCAAGGTCTTTTAACCTACACTGAGTGCCAAAACATGCTTTACCAAAAGCTATTTATAATTCCCTTTCATTTCCAAAGATACATTGCCCGTCCTGGAGGCTGAAGACTACCGCTAAGAGTAGAAGCCATGACTAGTGGCTATTTTTAGGCCTGAACTTCTCAGCTGTATAATATCAAATACATCAGTAATCTATGCATCTGTTTCAGCAGTTACAAAACAGGAGTAAGAGCCTTCAGCTGCACTCACACCCTAATTTACAGGGATGAAGAAAATGAATTATTATTTGAAGCGTTTCAGTACCACTGGCTTGAAGTGGCTCCAGAAGGAAAGGAAAATAAAATTAATTTGCTGATAGTTCATCAATAATTACCTGTGTTGCCTCCCAGCCCCACTGCCTGTACTTGGGATCATGTGTGAATCTCCACATATACCAGTAAGTCTCAATCACCTCTGGTCTTAGGATGTAATACTTTTCATTCTGTCGTACTGCCACTGCTTCAACGCCACCATCAAATTTGAATGCTTCCGGACCCAGCTTTAATGCTGCAGAGGAAAGAAAGATACATACAAAAAAAGGAAAAAATAAACCCTCACAAAACTTTTGCAGGAAAAGAAAAGAGGAGGTGCAAGGCAATTGTAACTTAAGCATGTGATGAAAGTAGAAACCAGCTTTTATTTAGGCAGTCTCATCGCCCAACTATTGGCAATTGTCCATTGTTGAGGGTTATATTTTTTCATATGCATAATCGATCCAATAACCTATCTGGCCAGAAATATAGTAATGCTCTTGAACATTAACAAAATACTAATTACACATTAATAGATTCAATTATAGAGTAAAATTGAAGTGACTGGCATTAGTTCATTGTATGAGCAACAACCAAAAACACAAGGTCAGAGGTTTTAAGGTCCTTGGATCCCACCTAGTTCAATAGAGAAAATCTTGGAACAAAAACAGATATTGCCATGACAAATAACCTGCATCTCACTCAAACCCTCTTAGTTTAAGAAAATTAAGTTAGGTAACTACAACTAGTGTGCTTTGTAATGTGATCCTTAAATGATTGTAGGCAACAAAAACTTAGGTCTAAAAATCTCTGAGCTATGGGATTCATCATTTCTGCCTTCTGGCACAACAAACCGTATCTGGAAGACTGTACAAAAAAAAGGAGGTATCTGTAGAAATACTTTCTATAATACGAAGAGGCAGGGCACAGAGATAGTTTCCTTCTGTGTTTAATCACAGAGATGCCCATAATTCCTCAGATTTCACAAAAATCATGCATATTAATTACAACTGCACCCAACCCATTGGTCTAGCAGAAACTTTCTAAGGGTTTGAACTTTCAAGCTTCGCTTAAGCTTCGCAAAGTATCGAACAGACTAATCATGTAATTGCTAAGGGCTAGTGGCTCAAATTAACCATGGTCTCATAAGTCTGAAAGGAGAACCTCAGAATATTATAATAAAAAATATAAGAACCACCTACTGTGTGCCCCAGTAGAAAATTTCCCCAAAAAATATTTTTTTTTCTTTTTGTTCCAAGAGAGTGTGGGGTTCTGTACATAAACAGAGAAACAAAAGAATATGCTTTAGATGTGTACCTGGTAAGGAAAACCTCATCAGAAAATGTCTATGATGTGTACTTGAAAATGCATGATTTTACCCATTTCACTGAAAATGTTTATAAATAGTTCTAGGAAATATTAATATCTTCTGGGAAATATTTCCCAGAAGAAACGTAAGAATAGCCATACTGGCATAACTGAAAGTTCTGTGCAGTCCAATATAATTTCTTCAGCAGCAGTCAAAACAAGTTTAGGGAAGAGTAAGAAGCAGATAAGTACCCGTAACACATTTCCAGCTCCTCCACCAGTCTCATTATCAGCTGAAGGGTTCTCCAAATCTGAAGTAAATTTTTTACATAGTCAGTAATTCTTAATGGATTTCTTCTCCAAGTACTTAATTTGGCATTCCGTTAGGCAGGCAAAACTTAAGCATCCAAAATATTCACTGGTACAGTTTCACATCATTTTTTTTTTTTTTGGAGGGGAGGTTATTTTCTGTTTAGTTCCTACTAGATTAGTAGTCTCCAGCTCTATGTTGAAGAGAGTGAACAAGTGATTCCTACTCAGCCTCCCCAATCCCTTTATGGTTTGCCAATCTGTTATATTCTACAAAAATAAACTCTTTTCCATCCTGCAGAACACTAGCCAAATCAGTTGTTCCTTGCATGGAAGCAGTTTCTTAAGGACCTCCTCTGCACCTCTTCCAATTCTGCTATATTCTTTTTGAAAAATGAGGACCAACCTGAACACAGCACAAAGGATGTGGGTAAGTCATGGATTAATAGCAGCATAATCTCGCCTTCTATTTTGGTCTTTAGCCTTTTGTTTTTTCTGACTGCTACTGAGCTATTTCCATAATCTCAAGAGCTCTTTCCTCGGTTGTAATAGTCAATTAAGAGCTCATCATTTTATATGTCAGGTTTACTGACGTATTACTCAGCTTTATAAGGTCCTCCTGTAATTTTTTATTTTTCTTTCATCTTTGCTACCATAAGTTGTTTTTTTTTGATTTTTTTCTCATTGCTATCATCAGCAGAACATTCACCTCACTGTTCATGCCCTTTTCCTGATCATTTATGAATATACTAACAACCACTGGTTAACCATCTTCCATTGCAAGAGTTAACTACTTATCCCTACCCTATTTGTTAAATTACAAATGCTTTCCAAAAAAATCTATGCAAGTATTGTCAAATACTACACTATGTGCAATTCCCTTGAAAGTCTTTGGCAAAGAACTTGGGAAAAAGTCTTTTGGAGATCAAGTAATCTGTATCAGTTGGAACACTCTTTTCCCCCAAAATAGCTGTATTTCAGGCAGGTCTAGTGATGCTTCACAAACAGAAAATGCTATGCCTTTTGCTTTGAAGCATGATGGTGTATTAAATCTTTAACCCTTTATATCTACTTCTAGTGTAGATAGAACATTGTGTGATGAGCAAACCAAGAAATTACACCATGGCATAACCAGAGGACGTGTGAGCCCTGCAGTGTGACAATCTCATTGGAATTTTGTGTGAAATCAGGACTGCAATTAGCATTACTACAGCATGTCATTATTACAGAGATGGTCTAGCTAAGCTTATACAGAACTTGAGGAAGAGACCCTCCAAAATATCTGCAGGGAGGAAGTTTGAAGCTCCCTAAACTACTCCATCAATGTACAAAGTCATTTTATACTTCCTAAGAAAACAAGTAGTTATTTCTACCATCTGTGCCCATTTAAGCTGCTTTACTGTGAGTCTTTGGACAGAGACCATATCTGCTCACCCTTTGACAATGCCTGAGCTGAAACCTCATTCATCTGTTCCTTTTCTGCACTGGAATTGTCACATGTGTAAGACAAACTAATACTCTACCCAGATTCTGATAACAGTTCTTATCGGAAGCTTTAAAGATTCAGTCAGTTTCATCTTTTTTCATCAACATTTTTTCACTACCATTCATGAATATCACGTTACTTTTTTTTATGCCTTTCCCATTTTCTCATTGAGGTGCACATTGGGGATATAAAACAGAAAACTGGTATCCTAGTAACTAGACAAGTCCAAGATTTGCAATCTACATGCAAGTTTAAACTTTGATAAATTTTGTGCTGTAAGTACACAAAACTAGCATCTTTCATCCTTACTGTTGACAGCAATATGTCTTGTGCTATGCCAGTACTTGAGCATGCAGAGCAAAGCATGCCCCATATCTTCAGTTCCCTCAGTCTTCTCTCCATATAACACAGTTTGTATGACTACAGATAAATCTCAAAATCTTCTGTCATAGGATTGCAGCCTTCAGATAACTGCAGTAATGGTCTAATGAACAGGTTACAGCATAGAGAAAAAAAACGCAGCGTGGAAAGCAATTGTGTATGGAAATACGCTAAAATTTTTAATCAGCCATGTAGGTGACAGCTGCCATGTAGACAGCTGCAGTCCATTGAAGCCATGCAACTTGGTTCTTTTAAAAACAATGTCCCAGGACAGCAAAGACTCAGCAAAATCAGATGTACCACTCAGAGGATTAAGTCTGGAAGTCATTTGTTCCCAGCAAATTGAAGCGTTTAGCCTTAATTTAGCCATCCCTAGATAAAGAAGTCAAAGCAAACCTAAAAAGTGATCATGGTCAGGTTTCTTATCAAAATATCTGTACAAATATCAAGAAATTGAATTTTAAACTGCTGCACGTGTACCGCAAAATGTAAACATCTACTGTTAGATGTTTTGACTGACATACTGAATGAAGTACCCTTAAATTCCAGACACCAAAGTCTTTCTCCTCTTTGAAGAGTTGGATTATCTCCAGCATCACTAACCTGAACTGAGTCTATATATGAATACATATACATCCTGTAAGTCCAAAACAGATTATCATCCTTTCCCATATCTACTCCTGAAGAAAATCACATCCTAATGCTGACCAAGGCAACAAGCAATTACC
The DNA here is from genome assembly GCA_032353885.1 of Nothura maculosa. Classification (NCBI taxonomy): domain Eukaryota; kingdom Metazoa; phylum Chordata; class Aves; order Tinamiformes; family Tinamidae; genus Nothura; species Nothura maculosa. Next base: position 851,711 of record JAUBOD010000142.1, read on the forward strand.
AGTGACAATGAGTCATGAAACAAAAATTGAGTATTGTAGGTTGAGACAGAATATCTTCTGTTTGATCTGCAAGACACGCAGGTGCAGAAAGCTATGGCATCTCTAAGGCAGCCTCACAGATCTGATACTTGCCTTATTCATAGGTTGGGAGGCTTGATATACGATCATTCCAACAACAAACCTTACAAAAGGTGATGGCATGCTTAACTTGTGCCTCACTTTCGACAGTGTTGAGAAATGCTGAAAAATACTCAGCCTTAACGAGCCACTGTAAGCTTTCAGAGAGATCACAACGACACATTGATACATCTTCCAGAGGATGGAGGAATATCTCAAATATGAGGAGTTTGCTTGATACTTTCAGTATTATTTGTTTTTTTGAAACAAGCTTTCATATCTCAATATTTGTCAACATTTGGGAATATAATGCCTTTTTTTCCATTTCAAGAAATGTTGTTTTCCTATAAAATTTAATTTCAATTTTGCTGGCCCTCAAACTCTTAAAATAGCAATTTTTTTTTTTCATGTTCAACCCTTAAGGAAATTTAGATACGAAATATTCATAAAGTAATAATTTGACATTAAAATCTATAAGACTGTACTAATGTTTACTATAACTAACCCTTGAAAGAATAAGAAAAAATAAGCTCTGATTCTATTCCCTGAGGAGAGCTTTCTATCCTGAAGATAAAGACTAAGCACATGGCTGTCTCCTCTGGGGACACTATGCAGGGCAGAAGTTCTCCTATGTCTCTATGAGAGTGAGAAGACCAGGTTCTCCCCTTCTGCTGACTGAATCATAAATCTAGCAGCTAAACCAGGATGACAATCGGCACTAGAAAGAGAGCCTATTTCAGCAATTAGCTAGTTCTCTCACATAAGCATGAAATTCTGCATCAACACCTGATGCTAATGCATAACTAGGAGGTTGATATTTTGCATATTTTTCTTTGAAAAAAACCACCAACAACAACAACAACAAAAGCAGAAAACAGCCCAGACAAAAAAATCTGTATTACTGAGACTGCATGACTGTGAAAAAGAAAACTAGGACATTCCCAATTTAGAGCTGTCTCTACAAATCTTAGTTTGTTTCTGGCATGTGCATTATTATACAGTCTTTAAATATGAAACTGAAATTTTTATCCCCCTGGTTTTTGACTAATTTAGGGTACAGAATAAACACCTAAAGAAATACAATCAGGGCTGCATAAAAAACAGTAAATGTAGTATTCCTCAAATGTCTGAAACTAAATTTTGATGCTTTTTTTTTGTTACAATGCAGCAGTAGTTTTAATATTATTTCCTATCTTTTCCATAAAGCATCCTAATATCTTTTTCTTCCTTTTTTTATGCTGCTGCTAAACAGGTATCCCTCTATCCCTCAAAGACCAACAACCTAATTCTTTAAAATCACAGCTAATCTTACACTGGTATTATGCAAGCCTCGCATCAACACATGAATCCTCTATCATTGAGAGCTAAAACTTTATTTTTAGCTCTCAATATCTCTATTAGAAAGTTATTTCAGAAGCTCACTTTTCTGATGGCTTCTCAAAGTCACTTCTAGTTCCCAGTCTACAGTTATTCAGGGCTAGCTTACAAATTCTTGCTCTTGATACAACTTTGTTGTTTATTATCTTAAAAGAACCTATTTCTTTATCTCCTTCTTCAACATTATTCTTCTAATCTGAGGAGACTAAACTCTCTTATTTTCCCACTATAAGATAAAAGCTCTATTGCTTTAATCATGCTCTTGGTTCTTCTCTGCACTCATTTTGCTTGGAATTCAGATTATACTGGATGACAAATTATTCGTGTCTTCTACAGTAGTGTTAATATTCTCTTATCTCTATTGAAAATTCCCAGATGATACAGATTAGGACTGCACCGACATTTTTCAAAGTCATATGAAATTGCTTCATCATTCCATAAGCAAATTGTATTTTCAGATCTTTTTCTTCCTCTGTTTTCCAACTCACAAACTTGTAGTTTAGAGAAAAGACAGTTCGCTTTTTCTCCGTTAAAAATATTATTTCTGATAGCCAAGGTCTCAAGGTCTTCCTGTTTACTATTCAGAGAGTGATTTGATTTAATAATGCTTTCTGACTTTGCAGCCAAAGTAAGTGTAATCAAGACACACAAACTTTATGCATCAAGGTCAGCACTAAAAACATAAAATAAGCCTGGTCCAAAAGACTGTAAACTTGAGAAACTTGGAGCTCAGGAGTAAAGTTTGGCATTGCTTCCTTGTCAATCAGGTCTTTGGCCAACTCACAATTCACATACTAATTTCTGTCTTTTCTAGTTGAATTGCACATTGTACTTACTCAGGATGCCCTAATATTAATATTATCTCTCACCTCACATAACTGCAAGAACAGTTATATTTGAAATGAAAAACTGCCATGTTTATCCAGAAAGACAAGAGTATACATTTCTCTCCTTCCTGTACCCACATAGTGCATCTCAGTTGACTGATGCAAAGGTAGACATAAACATGAGGAACTATATAAAATTTAGTTCTCCATCTACTCACCATAATGTAAATCAGAAGTGAATACTTGGAAGTGGGGAAAATACTGCTCATATAAAAACAGCGCAATGAAGACAAGAAATAGGTCCATCACAAACCTTTTAAAACCTTACTGAAATAGCCAGATTAGCAAAGTGTCTTACTTGTCCTGTCATATGATTCATGACAGGTATGTGCAATTTCAGCTCCAAGTTGCAAATAATGTCCAGCTTTATCATCTCTGGAACCGTCTGCTCCAAGGGCAAACATTCCCCCAGCGAAACAGGTCAAATGGCCCATCTTTCTTTCAAGGTGCCCATTCTTCCATTCCCCAATGAAAGTCAGTCCTCCATTGGACTTCCTGATGAGATGCTTTTCTATGGCCTACAAGAAGATTGAGAGAACTTTCAAATAGTGTTTGAAACATAAATCTTAGATATTAACTCTTCTTCAAAGAATAAAATACTGTTTTCAAAATAAAATTTTTATTCTTCTCCCATGTTTATTTCTGAGCGGTACAGGAACAAACAGTTACATTTAAATAATTTCAATGTACTCCACAAAATATCCTGAATGCTTAATTGTGCCAATTAGGTGTTTTATACTGAAGTCACAACATAAATAACATTGCAATTTTAGCTAAGAATTCAGCTACAAAGCACACAGTGTATGGATTAAACAGCTGTTTGGCTACATGCTAAGTCTGAGAAGTATCTATTTGTTCTACACTACTATCTCCGCATACTCAGAAAATATTCCCATTTCAGTCAGCAATGCATGTTAAGGCAACACCCGTATGCTCAGCCGTTAGCAGAATGAGAGAGAAATGCTGCAGCTCCCCAGCAGCTTTAAAAACTGTAAAAGGAGAGCTAAGGGTCAGGGCAACTGTGCACAAAAAAAGGACAATTACTTTATAGACTAAGTAACTGCTACTTTTTCTTTGCACAATTGTGGCAATATATCTGCTGCTTGTGACGTGCAACTGGGTATTCTTCCAGCAGTGGAAGGAAAGCAGTTGACCCAAAGTTTGCAAACCACATGAAGACAGTACATTTATATGCGACAGGGTCATAGCTTCCTCCAATGTTAAATAATGTTTAATGTTAAATATATCTAATATTAGATAGTTTCTCTTATTGTATAACTAGAATCTTTCCTGCTACAGTTCGAGTCCATTATGATTATCACTTATCATACAGACATTATTCCCATCTTCTTCCTAGAAATCTTTTTTGTACTTCAGCATACAGCTACTCGAGGGGTTCCCATCTTCCCTAGAGTGCAGCATCTATTCCTGGTCAGAGTACTCCAACACTGAATCTAGCAATTCCAGTGCTGGAATACAGTATTAAAGTGGGACAAGGGGAATTTGCTGCTTATTTTCCTATCCACACAAGGTATTAGAGAAGTGAATTACTGCTCCTCTCCGTTATTTTTCAGGTGCTGAAAACAAATTGCACTCCAGAATAGAAGGAGCACAGCTATATTTTGCACTGTAGGTACTAAACACGGTATAGTGAGAACATCCAGCCAGGGAATCTGACCAGTTACCTACGATGGAGATGTCATGTCTGTCCAGAAAGTTGTGCCTTTGCTATCTACACAGGTGGCTACAATACAGACTCAAGCAGTATACAAATTAGTTAGTCAGCATGCAACTTACAATTCATATAGACAGTGAAATAGCTTTTCCTTCTAAATAAAAACAGGGTCTGTCTTTTGTCTTTGTGGCAATGAAATGGACAAATGAAAGCCTTAGAGCTTTCTTGTCACAATCCAGGTTAATTTTTTTTTCTTTTTTCTTTTTAAATTGGTTCTGTGGTAACATAAGGCTCTAAAAAAAGCTTTATTGAACCCAGGCACATTTGATAAAAGAGAAGTCCTCTAACGCAGCTACTGAAATACCATCTGGCATCCTTCCGTACTTTTCTTGAACAGTCTATATTGTCTTAATTATTTTTGAGCAAACATAATTCTTGGAAGTATAGCTAGAAAAAGCAAAATTCTTAGGATCTTAAGCCTCAGCTAGGGAAGAGGATAATATAAATTGTAGTTTTATATAGTCTCTTGTATAATTCACTTTCTAAATATGTCACTGCCATTAGATACTGCAGTATTTGCAGTAACTTTTCTGAATGGTTTTAACAAGTAGAGTTGATCTCAGCTGTGTAGCCAGGGACAAGCTTGCAGAGCCTGTAAGACCAAGGGGACTGTACCTGCTAGAAGCCAATGCAGTAGCTCACAGAGAGAATCCTGTACTGATATCAGCAGGGCCCTGTGCCTTACATTCACTCCAGATTGCATCATCATTTTGATAGCAAAATTTCTCTGCTATTCTCTGGTGACTCAATACTCAACCACTCTGGCTGAGTGTGTGCATGCTGAGGGTACTAACAGGGAAGTGTTGGTCTGCATTGCCACTTCCTCACTAATTCCACTGTTTTGGAAAGTGAAGTTTGTGTCTATGAGGAGAGCACAGAGGAAGTTTGTGATTCACTGAGGAGAGCACAGAGATAGACTGATAGACAGTTATCTCTGATAGACAACTGATTAACAGTACAAGCCTCATTTGTCCTGAAGGTACTTGTCAGGAAAAGATGGGTACTGCCAAAAACTGTGCTACTGAAGCTGATACTGACATCTGAAGCATGAGCTCTCTTGATTCAATTATCCTAGACTATGAGAGAGTTGACATAACAATAATAATTTTTTATCACATGGTAGATACAAGTTGAGGAACAAGTTGAGAGCAAAGTATATTTTTATTATTAGGAACAAACACACTTTAGAAGGTTTGGATTATTTACTGGAGGAAAACATTTTTGTCTGAAAATTGTGTAGAATTCCCTTCTCCTTTGAATTACAGCCTGTCTTTCTACAATTTCATAACTGTTGAGTATCAAAAAGCTGCAGGAATAGTTTCAGGGGTGCAAAATTATGGTTGACACTACTGAAGCCAGTAAAAGCTAGATTTATGTATTTCTCCATGAGCTATTCCTGCCTCTGTAGTTTCAGGGTACTACTGGAGAATACTGTCTAGCTGCAGTGCCCTTTTTCTGAACAGAGAATATATCTTCTGCACTTAAACATCACTGTCTTGTACAAGGATAGTTTTTGAAATCTGGAAATTAAGTTCTACTAGTTAGTCAATAACTAAGTACCATCTGAAGAAGGGAGAAAAGGCAGCATAGTCAAAAAAAAAGTGTAAACCCCTCAAAATGCTAAATTAATTAATAATCTATTGGTTGCTAACTGTATAAAAACGGATAGTTAATATTTACAGCAATTAAGAGGGAATGGCTGGGCACTGCTGGGAACACTGTTCCTAGCAGATTAGAAAAACTCAAGGAGGTTGAAGCAAACCTGGCATTTTTATCCTGGGCTTGATGCATGGTGTCACAAAGCACTCTAATAAAATAGGTACTATAAAGCATTCAGCTTGACCATAAATATATATACACTGAAGGAGGCACACATACTAAAACTTGTAAAGAAGACATTCATTTCTCATCATGAAAACACATCATGAAATTAACTGATGGAACAA
>JAUBOD010000142.1:881157-892008 GCA_032353885.1 Nothura maculosa
AAATAAAGGGAATAGTAAATACTTACGTTGACCCCATCGGCCTGTTCTTGGATTCAAATAATTTGGATAAAGTCCATTAGGACGATCCATTTTTTGAAGTAACTTCCGAATGTGCATAACCTAAATTAAATCAAGAATCAGGATCAACACTAACAACTATCATCTGATCTCTGCCCATAATTAAGTCTAGTTTCTTTCACCATAGCTAATTTTCTTAATCTGACCATAGCAGCTTTTTGATGGCTCCCTAAAGATCAGTACTCTTTTGATTTTCAAAGACGACTCACAAAAATGTGTTTTAAATTCTGTGTTTTTCTAAATACATACTGATATAAATAAAAAAGCTTTATTGTCATAAATTTCTCTTTGAAGAAATAATCTACTTTGGTAATAGAAAAGGAAATAAATTACCTACTACAAAAACATAAAAAGAATGAAATTAATACATTAGGAAATGCAATACAAAAAGCATTTTCATATAATGCAATTTATGATAGGACTGTATAAAAGAATCTCGTGCAACAAAAAAAATGAATTTGAGACTCACCTTGTTGTAGTATACAGGGTCCCCAGTCAAGTAGCTGAGATGGACAAACTCCATGTGCAGAGTACCAAACTCTGCGAGGATGCTGCTCCCTGCAGAAGCCCAGCCCCAGTTTCGACCAACACCACTGAGTTTCAGCAAACATGTATAAAAAAGGGAGGAAAGAACGAAAAGAACAGATTTACTGTGCAACATTTACTGCATTTACTGTGCAACAATAACAAGCCAAATCACTGAGCTAATATATAGCAAGATACTAATCCACACTTAAGATTACAAGAATTCTCATTGCACTGGCTGTTTGATTGAGTGGATTTTTTTTGTCTTTTTTAGAAGGAAATAAAAAGTCCAATGACTAAAGGATGTCTTTATGTCACAGAAGTATATTTTAACACTAGGCCCAATCTATGTTTCTACTGATAGCACAATCCTAGGATTAAGCATCAAAATTGATATCTCATGATAAAAGTATTCTTCCAGATGCAGTAGCTCTAGCTTTCTCATTCTGTCAAACATTTGCTGCACTCTGTCTCCTCATGTGGGACATGCTGATACCAGTGTTAAAAACTGAAACTAGATAAGTGTTGCCCTTGTACAGGTACATGGAAAAGCTATATTTTTATTGTAGGCATAATGAGTTTTTGAGGCTCACGATATAGCAACAAGAGGAAGTATGATATACAATACTTGCTCTTGTCGCTATACCATGAGCCTCAAAAACTCATTTTAACCTAATTTGGTTTATTCTACTGTAGGAGTAATTCATCATCTTTCAGGATAAGGTCTTTTAATGAACCATGTTAGACTACAATTTCTTGCAGAAGACTCCTCTGTTTTCTTATACCAGAATTCAGTTGGAGGCTGTGAATAATACTCAAACCACTGAGGAATGTCTTATTAATTTCTTAAATTATTAGAAAAAGGGAAAAAAGAAAAAAGAGTGATGGTAATGAAGCAGTAATTGTAGCCCCTACTTGAGACTAAAGACCTTCCTTTATAATACACAATAATCAATATGTACAGAAAATACAGAGGAAAGCATAGTCTCAGTTTTTATTTCTTACTACAGCTATCATAAAAATGGAAAAGTGTTTCATAATTATTACAACAAATATAAAAAGAGTTGCCATTTTCTAGCTCTTGCAAGTCTTGCCTTTACTGTACATCAGCATCACAACATACATTCCGATGCACGTGTGCTGTTATTACTGCCTTCCTGCATGCCAACCACTGTATTTTCTCCTGTTAGGCCAACTGGCACATAAGGAAATTCTAGTATTCCAATTCTTGCCCATTAGATTACTGGGAACTGACCCCTGCTACTGCCTTCCTGGTGCTGCTCTGACCTAAGGGATCTGTGTCCATAAATTCCTGCTCAGTATCCATTTGTGCCTAGCTTGCAACTTCTTAAGCCTTGTCAACTATGACTGAAGCAGGGAATCAAATGCTGCTGATGCAGTATGACCACCTGCCCATTCACACACACTGGCAGCAGGGTGCAGACTCTCAAAATAATCCTGTATCTCTTTATATTCTAGCAAAGATCTACAAACATTTCTCCTAAAATGATAACAGTTTTTAACATTTCTATTTTTGAGAATTTTTTAACATTCCTACTTTCACTCCTATTTGGATTTAGTTAGATACATGGAAAAATGGTTTTTTTTTTCCAAAGCGGGAGGGAGAGGAAGGGGGCAACTGCACATGCAATCTAGCAAAGACAAAATTAAGGATTGTAAAACCTAAAAATGTTAAGACTTAACACAGTTAGGAGAACAGAACGGTTTAATTATCTTGATAATGACACCCAAAAAGAAACTACCACAATATGCAATAGTATTAACTAACATATTTAACAATAAACCGATGCATAACGCCATAATGGATGCATAATGCATAACTTAAAGAATTATTATTTTGGTGGTGCTTGTTATAAATTTCATTTCAACTTTGAACTTCCTGTATTTATTTGATTTTTGAATATTAAAAACTCCACTATTTATTATTCCAAATTGCTCAAATGTACTCACAAATCTAACCTGCATCCTAAGTCAGCTGCTGAGAACATAATAAAAGTTTTAAAAGCTCTCTCAAAAATTTGAGCAAATCTCCAGTGTTGCACAAGCAGTACAAAATAAATTAGCTAATAAGTGTAGATTTTTGAATTTGGTAGCTAACTGCCCAAAAGAACGCTCTGATCACATCACTTTTACTGAGCAAAAGCATCTCTAAGAAAGTTAAGGACTTGAGTAAACGTTACAATCAAAAGAGCTAAGGAGGTATCTGTCATAACCAACTCCTGGCATTTTAGCATTATCAGTGAAGAGGCAGACTCTTCCACAAGGCGAGTCAGGTCATCACAGGTAGGCCTTCTGACTTGAGCAGCAACCTAGAGCTGCTCCTTCTCACACTGACCAGAGGAAAAACACAGGCTGGCTATTTTATCTACACTGAAGGGTAAAATGGACCAAGATCCTCCAAGCGCCCTCACCTTCTCAAACACCATGAATCTCACAAACGTAACATAAGGCTCATACTTTGCCTAACTCCAGGAAGTTTAGCCACTAATTGCAAATATTTGGGGTTTTAATATGAATGTGTGATTTAGAATATCTTAAAAATCAATGATAAATTTATAGAGTAACAGACGGCATGATACAGTAGGTATGTTTTCTGTGCTGAGTTCTTGTTGCAGAACAAGTTAAAAATCATGGATGCAATTTATTACAATTAATGAACTAGAACAGTCTGAACTCTATTGAAAATATTTTCAAGTGCAAGGAATATCAACTTGTCTTTATATTCTACACTTTCACTACCTCAAATATGTTCATGTGCCAACACCAATTACAAGTAAAAGGTGGAGGGAAGGGAGAAAAGAAAAAGGGAAAACACACACACTTTCCCCTCTCCACACTTTTCCCCTTTCCCCCAAAAGAAAATCCATTACCTTTTCAGATTCACCATTGCCCACGGTATACCTGTGGGTGTGTTGAAGGCTGGAAGAAGTTTTCCTGCCAGCTGCACTGCTTTGATCTTGAAAATCTAAGACAAGAGGATCAATTGCAGAGAGTTATAAATTCTGACTTATCTCCAAGAACTATAAAGAGGGTGGAACTTCCTTATCCTACCCAGCTCGTTATTTTAGAAAAAAAAACCACCATAAAATATATATATTCTCGTTTATTTTTCATTTGTTCACTTTATGAACTTCATTAAGATATGAACATGAAAAGAAAGCTTTTCATTTAGTTATCTATCCAGCTTTGGTATTTAGGCTTATATTAAACAATATCATGAATCTTCCCAGCAGCTTGCCCCAAACATGCTAGAAATTTCTAGATTTCTAGCACCTTCTAAAGCAGTCTTTAAACTCCACTTTATATTTTGGAGCTAAATGCAACAGCAAACGGTCTTCCACCCACATACATAATTATTCTACTTTTACAAACTTCCAATCTCTTTTTTTTTATATATATACAAACACATATATAAACAGAGGCTCTGTCATTTCAGGGATACTGTCTATGTAAAACATAGATATGCTGAGTCTCTTGTAGCTTTTCCATCACTGTTAATACCTTAAAAAAGCCTAAGTTGAAATACCATAACATTTTTCCTTTACTCTGAACAAAAACGAATTTACTTTTGGAACATAGATCTGTAATATTCATATTCAGAGCCCATCATTAATCAGTTAAATGAGCAACTAAGAGACAGCTCCTTCTAAACCCATGAGAAGTATCTTTCCCAAAAGGTGCATTGTGGGAGAGTTCTTGCAGGACAATGGTCATATATTGGAGCTGTATAGGCAGAGTATGGGGTCATCTGGAGGTGGCCAAGCAAGCAACTATGAGGAGATGCTGCTAAAGTGAAAGGTCAAGCGGAGGTTAGAGACCGAACCCAGATCAAGGAGGAGACAGCCTGGCAACCATTGCTGAGCATGAGAGCAACGCGTGGACACTTCATGATTGCTGCTAAAGCACCAATCATATAGTTGTAAACAAGCATGATTGACAGTTAACCAATAATGTTGTTGTATGTTAATTGCGTTTTCAAGAAAAGATGTAAGCTTCCACAGTTAAGGTGGAACACGCACGGTAACTCTATGAGTATGGGTGCCTGATTCCGGCTCACCGCGACAGTGCATTTAGTACATGGAAATTGCTGTTCTACCAATTAGTTGCTAGCACACAATTCAGCCATGTCATTGTCATTACTTGCTACATTTCTGCAAAAGTGTCTCATTATTTGGTGATAATACCAGTTCTCAGGTTAAGGGATTGCACAAAAAATTACTGAAAGAGCTACCTTGCTCTCTTGCTCTACATACACTCTAAGTGTAAAGAGATGCAACAGGGACATGCAAGAAAAGTATTAGTAGCAGCTATTTGACCAATAGTCATCAGTCAAAGGAAATAATGAGGACTATGAGAAAACCTTGTTCATATATAAAAAGGACTTTCTCTGTTTTGTAAAGTCCACATCAGGAAAAGCGGAAAGATTTTTGTTGGAAAACCCGAAAAATGAGCAAGGAAGACTATCTTCACTTATGATATGAAAGTGGAAAAAAATGAATATTTCAACAGCTTTTGGAGATGACGCATAAAAAAGGCATGACAGAATAGTAAGAAACACGTATTGGTAGAGGTTAGAAGGGATCTTTGGAGATGATCTACTTCAAACCTGCTGATCGAGCAGGGTCATCTACAGTACACAGCACAAGACTGCATCCATATGGCTTTTGAATATCTCCAGAAGCTCTCTGGTGAAACCGTTCCAGTGCTTTGTCATTGTGAGGAAGTATTTTCTCACATCCAGATAGACCTGCCTTTGTTTCAATGTGTGTGGCTATGGCCCCTAGTCAAGTCACTGGCCAACACTGAAAATAGCCTGGCCCCACCCTCTCTTAAGGTACTGACTCCTCTTAAGTTACTTGAATACAATAAGATCCCTTCTCAGTCTTCTCTTCTATAGGCTAAACAGGCCAAAGTCTCTTGGTCATACCTCACAGAAGAAAGGTCTCAGTCCTTTAATATAATCTTTGTAGCCCTACACTGGACCTAGGTATTGAGGAAAGCTGTCGAGCAGATCATCTTGACAGCAATCACATAGCATGTGCACGACAACCAAGGAATCAGCTTGAGCCCATATGGTGGAAGAGAGAAAGGCTGTCCACACAAAGGCCTTACTTAGACTCAGTAAGGCCTTTGACATAGTCACTCATTGCCTTCTCCTTGCAAATCTGGTAGCTCACGGCTTACACTGGTGGACTCTTTGTTGGGTCAAAAACTGTCTGAATGGCCAGGCCCAGACAGTGATCATGAATGGATTTAAAACCAGCTAGTGACCGGTTACAAGCCGTATTCCCCAGGGGTCAGTGTTTGGGACAGGCCTCTTTAATATCTTTATCAACAATCTGGATGAGGGGATTGAGGGGAACAAGACAATCTGGATGAGGGGATTGAGGGGAACAAGGCTTTACAGAGGTATTTAGACAGGCTGGAGTGATGGGCTGCGGCCAAATGTATGAGCTTGTACATATACAAGGTTGTAATGTACAAGGCCAAGTGCCAGGTCCTGCACTTCAGTCACAACAACTCCATGCAGTGCTGCAGGTTTGGGGGCAGAGTGGCTGAAGAGCTGTGTGACAGAAAAGGAGCTGGGGGGTGTTGGTCAACAGCCAGCTGAACATGAGCCAGCAGTGTGCCCAGGAGGCCAAGAAGGCCAAGGGTTTCCTGGCTTGTTCCAAGAAGGGTGTAGCCAGCAGGACCAGGGAAGTGATCATCCCCCGGTACTTGGTTCTGGTGAGGCTGTACCTTAAATACTGTATTCAGTTTTGAGCCCTTCACTGCAAGAAAGATATGGAGCTGTTGGAGCATGTCCAAAGAAGGGCAACAAAGCTGGTGAAAAAGCTGGAGTACAGACCTGATGAGGAGCAGCCGAGAGAGCTGGGGTCATTTAGTCTGGAGAAGAGGAAGCTCAGGGGAGACCTTATTGCTCTGTACAACTACCTGAAAGGAGATTGCAGTGAGACAATCTCCAAAATGGGTACCAATAGGAAAAGAGGAAATGGCCTCAAGATGCACCAGGGGAGGTTTGGGTTAGATATTTGGGAAAAAATCTACATAGAAAGAGTAGTAAAAGAAACAGTTTGCTCAGGGAAGTGGTAGTGTCACTGTCCCTTACAGTGTTTCAGGAACCCATAGATGAGGCACTTAGGGATATGGTTCAGCAGGAATGGTGGTGCTAGGCTTGTAGTTGAACTTGATGATCTTGAAGGTCTTTTCCAATCATAATGATTCTATGATTCTATAAATAAGAGGATTAACATAGGCAGAGTTTTTGGTTACTGGAAGTAAAGGGAATGCCAACTCGTTGGCCCACTTGCATGAAAATTACCTGCTTAACATCCATAAATACATATTAAAACTTCTTGCTGAAATTTTAAATTGGAAGTGGTAGATCCATCAAGAATAAGGAACAGATTTACAAGTTTTTCAATAGATAGAACCATCACAGTCAAAGATGAATTACTGAAGTGCAGAGATAAAACTTTATTGTATAATCTACAATGTAATTACAACTTCTGGTTAAATTTATACATTGTTCAGAAAGATGTGTAGATTGAATTTTATTAACTGCAGCTTTTGGATCCCGGTGCATCTGAAAAGCTTACATGTATGATCATTTGTTTGCACTACTATTAAACTGAAACATTAGTAGGAAATATTCAACTGAAGAATTCTTCCCAAAACGTCTGCACTAGAAGAATATTTCTATCTTTAGGATTACTTTATGTACTCATGTACTACATAAATCTGTATGTATTACTATCCAGTCAACAACTCAATATGACACTGATTCATTGAACAAACTGGAGGCAGTTTTTAATTACGTATAAGTTTGAGCATGAAACTAAACTAGGACAGTTTAGCATATCCAGCACATCAGTTGGAAAGGCTTCTAAATTTTCATCCTTTAACTGATGCTTTATACACTGAAGCTGTCACCTCATAATATAGAGAGCATGTTTCTGAAACTGTTAATCCAATTAAGGCCAAAATATTCAGCAGAAATCCTCAAAGCTTAAAGAGTCTTTAAAAGCCCTGTCAATATATCCAGTGGCTGTACTAAAATGTAAGACTAAGTTTTAGGAAAACTATACTGTGCTAATATAGCTTTAAGGTGTTATTTTCCATTGTTCTGGGTGGCAAATAGCATAGAATTGTCTCAATTTCGGCTTGGAACAGACATCAATTAAAGAATTTCTTTTATATAAATGAAAAAGTCTCTTCATCTTCATGCATAAATCAGGCTTTAAGTCATTATATGAGAAGGCAATATATTTTAGACTTCTGCTTAATTTGATAATTACTACCTAGTGAGCATTAAAGTCATGGTGTAATGATGGCTTTTGATCCTGAAAATCACACAAGGCAAAATAGATTCACTGCACAATTTCATGACAATCTAGTGCTTTCACCATCAGTGCTACTGTTACTATCAAATCCTATACACCTTTCCTTTAAACATTAAGCATGACATAAGACCACAAGTAAAGATTGTCTAATTGTTGAATGCAGGTAAAGAATAGAGCTTCTTGAGGAAAAGGTCTGATATTTCTTGACCTAGCTTAAAATAGGTATTTCTACCTCCAGAGTAATATTTGTATCACTAAACTCTTTACAGGCCTTTTAAGGCTCACTATCCATTCAATATTCAACTTGCCAGGCATGACCTTCTGAATAGATAGAGACAGAGGCTAGTGATTTACCGCTGAAGGCAGTTTGGTAACAACAAGAAGAAGACTATCTTGATTAACATTGTTAATTGTTGCAAGTACTGTGTTGCTTAGTAAGAAAATATGTGCAGGCCAGGTGAATAGCCTTAAGTTCCAAGAAGATGCAATTCCCTTCAAGGCTTGTACTTGGGTCCTGCAATACTTCTAGGGAAGTTTCCTTACAAGTACAGACATCCTTACATGCATCTGGCTATTGAACAATAAAGAACTACTATATTACAAACATATTACAGCTGTTTGCAGCAATAACTGAGGAGACTTGTCCCTTTTGGAATTTGTTTTGCAGAATGTAAAAACCCTTATGAAAGCCTTAACATGGCAACCACCAGCTTCATGACTGGTAGTTTTAATTACATGACTGTAGTTAAAAGATGCAGAATTGTGTAAATATAATGACAGCTTTTCATTACTGTAGGCATCTGTATCATAGCAGATGTTCAATGAGGTCTTCACAGACCCAGTTAAGATACTATCATTAGCTAAGATCCTTGTGCTTTCTCAATGAACTTGCAATAGGAACTAGATAAACCCCACTTTCAGCATTTCTAAAAGATTAAGTCTTCAGACAAAACAAGGCTTTCAAAGGGATGCTTTGAGATTCAATGTTATTTTCTGTGGAACAGAAAAAAATAATATGCAAATGAAAAATCCAAACCAATCTCTGCAGTCTAAGACAAGAGTCAAAATAAAAAGACTCATTTTAAACCTGGACAAGGGGATGAATCTCAAGTCTAAAACTCATAGTTACTCTCTTCAAGGACCAGGAAAATCTCTCTTCTCTGAATCCTTGAGTCAGAAAAGAAAGAAAAAAGAAACAGCTTCCACCAATCTAAGTGGATTATCTAGACCAGGTTACAAACTAAACGACATATAAGTAACTAAGATTGCCTTGCAAGGATTCAATTTCATTCTTCTCTATTAGTTTTGAGCTCGAATCAGCACTAGTAAGTTTTATGATAGCAGATTCACAGAATCTGAGCAATGAAATGAAGGGCTAAGGGTGATCGAGTGTTTTTTTTTTTAAGCTTTGGTGCCCAAAAATATTAATTTAAACTTTAGCCTTTTATACTATTGCACTGGAGTAAGGGTTGGTTAGCATTAGCAAAATTTTTGCAGACAAAGAAAGTAGATTAAGTCTTTAATCCTAAAAGTCTCCCAAATGTTAAAAGAAACTGCCAAATTCATCCAGATGGAAGTCTGGGTTCAATTATGTTCATGAAGTTATTGCTGCAAAGTCCTGCTATGCTGTAAGAGCTTTACTCTCCAGAACAATGAGATTAAGCAAATATTTCATCCATAAATACTCTATAACGTGCTGATTTACTGGCTTCAAGAACCAAAGAATATTCCAAGAAATGTTCCCTCTTTCAGAAAAAAAAAAGCAAAAACACTCCCTCTGCATTACTACCAATTCCACAAGCTCAGAAAAAGTCAACATTTATGAATGTTCTGTAACTGCCTCCTTCTGTACTCATTCTAAACCACGTTTCTCTTTTCCCTTTCCCCCATGATCCTCTCTAAACTCAAAAAAAAAGGTTCTTATAAAGAAGCTTTTGGAAATACCCATGGTTTTCACAAGGTATGGATTAGCTCCACATTTTGTTTAGCCAGTGAACCTGCATAAGGGATTTCTACAAATACTTCTATAAAAGTTCAAGCTAGATATTTTTCTGAAAGATACATGAAAGATACATTTTTGCTGACAACTCAAAACTATGATAGAAAGGCAAGAAAGGCTGTCCCCAGTTTTAGATGATGCATGAAACTAGGTAACAACATTTCCCTTTTACCTTAAAACAAATTAAGTAGAAAATAATGCAGAAAAATACTTTGAATGCATCAGTTAAATTTATATATGCACAAAAGCAACCTTTTCTGAGTAACTGCTACTTTTCCTACTTATATTTTATAAAATTAAACTTAATTGTTTAACCGAATTCTGCTTCCTAAATATAATACAATACTGTGATAGTTTACTACTACACAAGAAGGAAAAGAATTTTACACAGTATTCTTGAGTGATACCGCTCTACCTGTTGCTTAAATTTTCCACAGGCTTTTCTGGGCAAGAGACATGAGGAATCTAGTTACAGTTGACTGAGGAGTCTTAGAACCTAATAAAACATTCATGAGATTTCACACTAATGAAATTAAAATATTCACATAAATACCTAGTGCATGTGTTACCTTTAAAAATATTTGAGAATTTTACTCTAGAATATCTGAATGTGGAAATTCAGCATGTGTTAAACAACCAGCAAATCACATTTAAATGTGATTTAAGAATTTAGCAAACTATCTCAAATAAAATGCGTAAGTTCCATTCACTTCATTAATCTTCTGATCCTTCTATTAAGATGTAACATACTGTTTCTCATCTCAATTATTGCACTGTATCTTTCATTCTTTTTTATCTTGGGTGTCTCTAACTTCTTCCAGTGTAAGAAAGACTTTCCGAATTAGAAGCAATACTGTTGAAAACGAATAACACACCAAGCAGAAC
>JAUBOD010000142.1:964851-983746 GCA_032353885.1 Nothura maculosa
AAAGTAAAACAAGGGCCTGGACAAAGCATTGGCAGGAGCCAGATTCCGAGGTATTAAACAAACAAGATCACTGGAGCCTTGAACGTTTAAAGGTTATAGGGAGTGGAGTGTCTTTAATGAAACTGGCACACTAGGCTGAATCGCAGAGCCAAGGAAACACAAAGACAAGGATAAGGGTAGGTTGGTTTGGTCTGCTAAAATGCAGATAGCTGGGCTGGAGAGGACTCCCAAGGTGTAAGGCAGGGCCTCCAAATGGCAGGAGAACTTGCAGTATGAGAAGTGAACTGCAACTGTGGGCAGCAGCTCTTTGTTGGGAACCCACAGCTTGGCTGTGCAGGAGTCTGGTTTGCAGGTATTGACAGCAATGTGTTAGGAAAACAGGGGAGAGAGGCATGGAAAAAGCCGTCCTGCACAGGGATAGACCAGGCATAGAGCCAAAAAGCTACTTCCCCTGCAACTAATGTTGCCAATACCCCTGCGTGGCGCACTTGATCACAGTCATAGCGCCTGCAGCTATCCCAGCAGTCAGGTCTGAGAGCCCTGAGCTGTCTTCCCATTCTTATACTTTGCTCTGAATGCTTCAAATCCTCGTGAAATTATCATGGACTGTGAAAAAGTGTCTCAGATGGACATGGTAAATTGAAGAAGGTTGGTGCTTAAAGTGTGGATATCCTATGGAAACTAACCCCCAAAAGAAGTTAACATGGGAAGACTCAAGGAAGGGAAAGCAGCCCAGCTAAGCAAAAAACTCTGATAGTCATTGTGGATGGGTTAAAAAAAAAAAAAAAATCCAGGCTGTTAAATACTTAGCATTCATCAGAGTATCTGAAGTTAACTTCCTATACTGACTGTTAACATCAAGTTACCAGATATGATAACCCTAATGGTTTCCTCATTTTTTTTTCCTCTGTAAGGAAGCTATCACCACTTACAGAAAAACTGAAGAGGGAAAGGCTAAATACCTGAAAGGCAGCTCATCCTGATCCTGCTGCTCTTGGGGACTGAGTGCACTAACAGACTTTAATGGTCCTGACCAGCCTCACCTGGGGCCTTGAGCAGGGTGTGTGACTGCAGGTGAGGCAAGTCAGAGCCATTAAGGGTAATCAGAGCCCAGGCACTTACCTCACCTTCTTGATCACAAGGAGGAAATCTTCTAACCACAACTAATTTTGTGTTCTGAATGTTTCCTTTCCATCTTTTCCTCCAAGCTCTGAGTGACAGCTTCTGGATCTTTCTGTTTAGAGTGTCAGACTGAAGGTAGTGCCCAATAGCTGGGAGATTTTTCAGCTATTTTTTTTTTTGCATTCTTGCTTCTCATTTTCTGGTTTTTGTTTGTTTTTTAACTGGACCTACATTAATGCTGTGAGCTCCACAGGTGGACACTGGTCACTAGTCTTGCATTAGTCAAAAAAAGGAAGGAAATGCGAAGAGTTCCATGAAGTGATAGAAATCAAAAAGGCAGCATGGGCTAGAAAGATGAAAGAGAGGTCACCCATGAACAGAGCTGCATTACCAATTATACTAATATGGACTCCAAACAGTAGTTATTAAACCTAATATTTCACCCTGCTAGTTCAGAATTAACAGGTTTCAACTAGTCTTTAGGCTTCTCTTTTAATTGCTACTTTTTTATTTTTGCTTTGTGGTCTTTGAAAGATTGAAAAGAAACATATTGAATAAAGAAATTTTGTCTCCATATTTAGCTTATCATAGGGAAGAGACTTTTTTTTAAGTTTTGTAGCTTCTGATGACCTTTCCAAATTCTAAAGCATTCAAAATTTTTAAACACTTATAATGCCTTGCATTTTTTTTGCCTTTTTTGTCTTCCTTAAACTTTCTGAAATTTAAAAGTCTTTTTTCATCCTTTGGTCCTCTGTCATATTGGGTAATATATGTATCTCTGTTAGTCTGCTAGTGAATTTCCATGCTGCAGTAGCATTGTCCTGTAGCTGAACAATACCATATACAGAACTTCTCTTGAATTAGTTGAGTTTTTGAGCTGTGCTACACTAGGTTCTGCATTTATCAGCGTTTTCTCAGAGATGCTCAGAACATTCTCAGAAATGTCTTGTCCCAAAACCAGAAATTTTTCACAAGAACAAGGAATTGTCCTACGTCTATATGTAATGTGAAATTGAGGTGCAAAAGTCATCAGTACTGGAAATAAAAAAAAAAAATACAGCATTTCTGGGAATTTATTACTATGGTTCATATTTTAAAAGCCAGACAAAATTATGTATGATTTTGCGGTGGAAATAAAGACAATTAATACCATACCTGCCAATTCTTTATTTCTCCTTGAAATGATCATAATAATCTCTGAAACAATCCTGAGCATACAGTCTGTAGTTATTGTTTGGAAGTGTCTTCAGTTTTCTCCTAAACGCTGTCCAGTGTTTTTTTTTTCTGATCTCTAAACTCTGTGGGAAGTCTCACAGACTTGTGCAACTTTACAACACTCGCACAACTTCAACAACACAGCTTGTACAACTTCCCAATGTGTACATTTTCTCTGACAGGACAGTGACTGGGCACTGCAGAGCATTCTGTGAAATCTAGTCCCTCATGTCTACTGTAGCTGTGTTACATTTATCATCTTATCCCTTCAATCATAACATCTTTGCAAGAGACTTCTCACCCATAACCTAGCTATGCCATAAGATTTTGTATTTGACCCATTTCTTATCTCCCTCGATTCCTCCTCCCTGTCTTGTCTCTTACTGAAACATACATTTTATTAGTGGATAACTCACCAATTAACTTCTCTAGTCCAGATTCTATTTTGTTCCAAACAGCCCTCACCCAGAGTTCTTCACAAGGAAAAGTTGCCCTTGCTTATTCTCAACATGGTTATAACGACTAATAACGCTCCAATTATATTTTCCTATCTTTTCTCTTTATCAAGCTAAAGAACATAGTTTCCTCCTAGGTCCATAACTTGTGGCTGGTCTTTTGCTCTGAATTTTCCATGCTGCTTACCTACAAACTCTGAATCACACTTTGTTCGGTTTTCTTCTGTGTAACATATCAAAGATAGAGCACTTCCCATCAATTAGCCAAACCAAATTCTCCCATCTCAGTGTATTATTGTTTCTTTGTGGTTCTCAAAAACCTCCCTTGCACCATTAAGATCCATTCAAAGTGAATCTGGAAAGATCTTTTTTTTGTGAGTGATTTCGCTGGCTCCATTACTTCTAGCTTTGCATCCCCTTGTTCCTCCTTATATGCCTTCCCCTTCTACCGTCATTTTTGTTTCTCAACTAAGATACTGATTCCTCCTATACCCAGTTGACCTATAACATGAGCCTCCAGCAGCTACTTATTAATGAATCAAGTGCTTTCCTGCTCTCTTCCGTGATTCCCTAAGGCACAGTGAGACTTGCACATCAAAAAGGAATTTTGGAACTACTAAGGAGTGGTTTACAAGACTGTGCCAATAAATTTGCAACTATGCAAACTGAATTCATTTAAAACAACTTTTGTACCATGATACAGAATAGGCATAAATATCAGACTAAACAAAATTCAAAGTCTAGTGTTAAGATCAGCAGCAGCATTGTGATAGCTGACGAAGTAAAAACAAACTCTATGAAAATGCTTAGAAACGAGGTTTGGAAGCTGCACGGCTCCACGATCTTGAGAATGAGTGGCTCCCTGAGGTGTCCACTGGAAGAGCTATTCCTAAATAACTGCAGCTTATTAAATATATGGGAGAGGTTGTATAATGAGTTAAATATAACCACTGCATGGTAATGGTTTTATATAAATAATTAGTTAATATTTAATATAAATAGACATATAAATAACTCCTTATAATATGTAAAATAGTTATAATATTTAAGTTATAATTATAACTAGGTATATGTTTTATATACATAGATAATATTTTATACAACTATTTGTTTTTGGCTAATCAGTTGCACACATGCCTTGTTATGCAATGTCATTGTGTTACTTATTTTTTAAAAGTACTTTCTAACTCTTCAGGCTTGCTGAAAACTATCTAATCTTTATAGCCTTGATTCATTGGAGGCCTTAGCATGTTAGTTCCTCTTCTCAGCATATTAGTGCCTCTTCTGATTAATATGTATAAGTACATGAACGGGGAATGAACAAGTGACATTCTGACCAGTGACAGAACAAGGGAAATGGGCATAAGTTGAAACACAGGCAGTTCCATCTCCATATGAGGAAGAACTTCTTTGCTGTGAGGGTGACTGAACCCTGGAACAGGCTGCCCAGGGAGGTTGTGGAGTCTCCTCAGGAGATCTTCAAAACCCAACTGGATGTCATCCTATGCCACATGCTGTAGGTGTCCCTTCTTGAGCAGGGAGGTTGGACTAGATGATCCCTAGATCATCTGTCCTCAACTATTCTGTGATACTGTGATTCTGTGGTCTGGTGTGAGGGAAAAGAAAGGGCTCACTGTTCTGTGAAGGAGGATGAGCAGCGCACAGTAATGACAGATGTGAGCAGTGATCTTACTAACAAGAAGCTGTGATGCAGAGTCAAAATCTGGATCAGGGTCAGAAATGTTTTTTAGGGTCAGATGCAGTTCAGTAATCACTCATCAAGTCTATATTGACAATGTAGGTCAGAGAGAAAGCCAGGAAGCCAAGCCAGCAGTCCAGGTTCAGGGTTAGGTTCATAAAGGTGGAAGACCAGGTTCAGAAGTAGCTGCTGCACAGCTAAGATATAGCATATGTAGAGGCTAGTGGTAAAGTCTCATCTTAAAAGCAATTCCCCATGCAAAGGAGGAGCAGGTCCTCAATTCTACCTGTCTTTAAAATAGCTCTTCTCGGTAAAGGAGCTAACTTTGGACTTAGCCAGCTAAACTATAGCTTAGTACCCCTAGAAGGGAGGTGACAGTTACAAGTGGTGGGGCTGATTCACAGAGATTGTCCTTAAAGGAAGACCTATGCTGATCACTGAGAGGGACACAGATCTCCAAAAGAGCATGATTTGTGCTCCATTTTTTCAATCCTAAAAATAGAACTATTAAGACATCTTCATGATAATGGAGATGAGGAATTTAAGTAAATAAGTTTTAGTTTCCTCTTCCCAAATGTTTATTATAGAAATGAATCAAGATAAAGATTTTCAGTATTATAAAAAATAACTCAGATTCCTCTTAAGATGATAATTAAAAATCTGTCTCCCACTGCCACAGGCATACTTAAATGGACAATGCTTATGCTGGCAAGTCAATCACACAATGTTCAAGAGGGTCACATTTGACACATGGATCTGGTAAGAGCTGTAGGGATCATGAAAATCAGCTTCATATTTTATAGTGAAGCTTTCTTCCATTCTGGAGAGGGCAGATTAAAATTTGGCTAGGAAAGACAGAGATTCTTTTACTTACATCTGCTTTTCTGGAATATCTGCATGGCCTTAATCTTCTACACAATCTTCATGCCTGTCTCAATAAGCTGCCCTACAGACATCTGGGCCCAACTGTGCAGATTACTTTGTAGAACTGGCGCTTAGAAATACAAAAGCCACATGGTTTACAATTGTAAACTCACTACCTAACTCCAATCTTCTACAATGATCTCCCATCCAGCAGGGCCCACTATTCCACTAACTCCACATTTTAACAGGATCCAATTTCCCTCCTTCTTTGCTTTCAAGTGATTTTATTCTATATGTGTACATTTAAAAAATGGATGGTCTTAGAACTGCAACAAGCTTTAAAGTCAATCTTTTGAAAATTAGATAGGTAAAATGTTCTAATTGAAGTAATGCAACTAAATTAGACTGTCTATGGACAGATAGAGAAGAACTCTGCCTCTGCTGTCAAAGGAGGACATAGCATTTGATGTAAAAAAGATAGGACCAGTTCTCTTATTAAGAGAACTGTCATTCTCTCTCTCCCTTTAGTACCCTAGCCACAGGTCTGCAGAGAAGAAGGTCTCTTGTGCAGGGTCTGGCACAAATAGGACCTCTCCTGATTTTACGCTTTGGCTCTCCTAGGCTATGCCAAACTTGAGGTTGGATTTGAAGGCATCAAGTCAATTGAGTAGATAGAGGTTGGTAAGTCAGGTATTTTAATGGGGCCAACAGGCAGGGGTCTCACCGAGGGTGCCATCCCACAGTGCCCCAATGACGAATGGCGGTCAGGATCACCCAAGAGTCTAGATAGTCTGGCAAGTTCTTGGTGATGAGGCAGGTGTGAGGTCAAGACAGGAAGTTAATCTGCAGTTCAGGATCAGGTCCCATGATGGTAGCCAGAGTCAGACACAGCCTGGTAATTGACAGGCAGGTCCATAGTGATGAGGCAGAGCTGAGTTCTA
The DNA here is from genome assembly GCA_032353885.1 of Nothura maculosa. NCBI lineage: Eukaryota > Metazoa > Chordata > Aves > Tinamiformes > Tinamidae > Nothura > Nothura maculosa. The sequence goes on from JAUBOD010000142.1 coordinate 971,148, forward strand.
ACCAGGCACTCAGTCTGCAGGTCAGGATCAAGATTAACAAGTTCCATAGTCAGATAGGGGCATAGCTGTGACGGAACTGGTGACCAGACAGCTGGGACTGGGGCCCAGTACACAGGCCTGAGCTGAAATGGGTTCTTGAGCCCATGAGCAGCAGACCCTGGGAATAGCTGGTCAGGGCAACTGAGGCCTACTAGTGCCCTCAGGGCTCTGACAGTAACATCTACACTGCAAGCTCGTGTCAGTTTTGTCCCCCTGCACTTTAAGAGATCATCCAGGCTTGGCAACTATATTCATATGTATATACATACATGCATATGTATTTGGCATAACCTTGTCAACACCTCTGTGTTCTGATAAGCATCTTAAACCTGCCACCAATCTGTCTGACACCAATCTGTCTGACTCACCTCCTAACTGCTGTCCTGGCATGTACTATATCAATGGCCTTGCTTGGCATGTCTCCTCAGCATCCACACTGAACTTACTGTACAAGCATGGTGATGGCAGCTGCTGATGACATGAAATCAGGCTATAATCATGACAAGAAGCTGAAGGCCAAGCTAAAGGCCTCTGTGCTGGGGCCCAGCAATTCTCAGACTTATTTATCTCTGCCACCACGAACAGATGCTTGGCTGGGTTGTTGCTTTCAGATTTGCTGAGGGTATGGCTGAGTGGAGCAGTAGTTGTGGAAATGGTCAAAACTTGCTTATCCTCAAGACAAGAGGCAACCAGCATGAGTGCAGTAGTGAAAACAAAGTGCTCTGCTTGGTGTCCCTGAGCAGGAGCTGCTGGGACCAAACTTGGCCAGAGTGCATATGCCTTCAGGCCTCCTCTCTGCTGAAGCAGGTTGCCTCCTGGATCCAAATCACACAGATTTCCACTTCCAGGTCCTTCACTACTAGGCATACTCTCTCTGTCTCTTCTTTCAGCCATTCCAGGCATCTCTGTGTCACTGTCGTTTGACATGTCCTGTGGAGAATATGGATTTCGTATACCAAAGATTCCTTCTTCTAAAGGCCTAAATGAAGAAGCCAAATCATGAACAGTATCTTCTGTTATTATTATCATGACCACTGGAGAAATGCATGATGCTGCACTCAAGCAACAAATTCCTGTCATACTGAGATCTAGCCTGCATTTGTATAGCACATGCTAGCTGCAAGCTAGCAGCAAGCTGGCTTATGTTACAGAGAAAGCTGTATGTTAGTAGCACAGACACCATGCTCATCCTTGCCACCTTGTGAGATTAGCAGGAAGCCTATCTGAACAGGAAACAGATGTGAATTTCCCATCTGCCTATGCACATGTTAAAAGACAAACCATAGGAGCTGCTTCTCATGGAAGATTGTATTCCTCCATCACAACACTGTCCCATACACTTTCCCATGGTACCCCTCCTCACTCATCTAACACCTTCTCCCTCTCCATCACCATTATCTCCAAGTTTTCTAAAATCATACACCTTTCTGGTGCTCCCCTTTCTTCCCACAGTTTGTGAGCTGACCTCTTGTTCAGAGTGTAATGACACCTACTCTGAAATCAGGATAGCATTTCAGGGCTTCCACCAAGGAGCTTCATTGGAAATCTGTCTCCCAAGTACCGCCCTGTAGCTTTATGCACCTTTTAACAGCCTCCTCATTCCAACTAAATGAGGCTTTGTGTGAACAAACTCCTTCAGTCTTGCACTTGTTTTGGGGGCAGAGATCTCACCCGTTGCCTGCATTCCAGCTGTGACGTGAGACTGAGTAGACTGTCACTGCTGCTCTTGCATTTCCCACATATGTTTACATGTGTGTGAGCAATAAGCCCACACTTGTCTCACAATGCATTTATTTAGGTACAAATCAATGCTGTACATATACACTGAAGCCAGAAAGTATTGGACAGGCACAAACAGATGACTAGTAGACACACTGTAACTGAAACCAGTGCATCTCCACAGGATCAGCTTTCTTTGACAAGAACACAGCAACTGTGCCACTTACATGTTTGAAACTACCAGGAGCCACAGAGCAGCCTGGGGTGAACAACTGTGTGGGACTCATTGCTAGATTACAGCTGCCTGAAACAACCAGATGCACTTAAAACCCTCCAGTTCTATCAAAACTGAAATTCAGGATGCCAAAACAAGTCTTCTCCAGGGAAATTTAGGCATATGATGATATGGCAGGAAGAAAAAAGATATTTCTGCTGCTTCTGCTGCTGCCTTTACTAGCTTTGGGACTGTCTTTGCCACTGCTGATGGAAATGCCTGCACAAATTAGCCTGGAAATTTCTCCTCTGTTGTATCTATGATTATATACCCTTGTGATTATGCATTCTCTTTCTCCTTCCAGAATACAAACACACACAAATACATGTGCACTCATAAAGAACTGAGCTATCACTCTTCAGGATAAATGAAGCTAGCTTCATCTCTATATCACTGGCATATATAAAAACTCTGCTGATCTTAGAGCTCTACTAAAGTTAGTCCTTTCATTTCTCAGAGAGCCTGTCCGACTTCCCTACAACTGGTGCTATGAGAGTTTATGTTCTATCTGATAGTTTAGAGTAATGGCAGGTTGCTGTGCTGCACCATAATTAGACTTTCACACTTTCCTTCATGGATAGAGACAGAGACTAAAACCAAGCTGAATGGCAGCAGAATGAGTGCTGTGTACACTATGCATGTTTTTGTTACCTAAAACTTGTCCCAAATGGAACTGAAAATACTACACAGTCCTTGCAGACATTGCAAGTACCAGAAGGCTAGAAAAAAAATAGTTACTTGAAGATGATTGATGAAAATTACTAGCCTCACTAACAGAAAAAGTTACAAGAAAAATAAAGTTTTAAAATCTCTGTTACTGCACCACGTATAACCCAGCACCTTTAAAAATTTTGAGAGCTACTGAAGAAATCTGGAGAAGGTTGAGCTTCAACTAGCATTTTCTGTTATAAATGAAAACCCGATGTCTAGCAAAATGGAGGATGATTTTAAAAAGGCACTATTTCTGAGAGTATTTGCTGCATTTTGTATGCAAAGATGAATCGCTGTGAAATGCTAAGAAAGATGAAGAAATGCTTTGCATTTTCTCAGTAAGAATTCAGAAAACAAGAAGCAGTGTGGGAGGTTCCCACCTTAAAGTTCAACTTTTTTTTAATAGGGACTCTGTGAAATATCAGGAAATTGGAAACCTACAGGAATGGATTCCTGAAAGACCACTGAATCAAAATCCTAAGGATTAAATAAATTATATGATACTAAGCAGCACATTTTAAATTATTTCAGTAACAGCTAAAGAAATTGAGAAAAAAAGTTACAGAACAATGCCATCAAAACAGCACCTGGCACTCATAATAGAAAATGTCCAAACATAATGCAATACCCCAGCAATTGAAATGAGCCTAGCAAGTTCACAAACATATGCATACAAACCAGGAAAATGTTTGATTTAAAGATGGAAGGAATGGAGAAAAGCTTAAACAGGATCAAGGAATATAGTGCAATTTCTGAGAACAGCTAATAAAAACAGGCACAAATGACTCATAGTTTAACATATAAAACAGACACAACACCATCAGGAAAAGTGAAAACAGAAATGAAAATAAGTGAAATAAAATAATTCACAGAAGAATAATGCTTGAAATGTCAAAGAGGAAAATTCCACTCTGATGGAGAAATTCCAGGCCTGAGTAACTGAGCAGCATCAATTAGGTGGAAAGGCAAAACAGTGAAATGTGGGAGTGGGAATTTACCTGGACAAGAAGTTAATTTTGATCACAATCTCATGGGGAGTCTACGTGCTTGACCTAAAGTTAAGTACAGAAAATCATCTTGCTGTAACAAACCTGACCCAGATTTGAAAAAGACAGTAGGATCCTATAAAGCTGTACTCACAGGAAAGGCATGTTTTCTAGTGACAAAATAATAGAGACCGTGATAACAAAAGAATAGAGACCATGATAACTTACAGATTTTTCACAGTACCAAAGACTTGTTCTGTCAATGTGTTTGGTATACATTCTCTCAAGAAACTGTCTTTCTGAACATGCTCTATAGCCCTTACGTTTTATCCATATACAAGACCTACCTAGCTATCTACAGGTTTTATTTTCTCCTGACACTCGCTCCTGCACAGTCTGCTCTTGTGTGGAGTAGCAGTTTAGGGAATTTTGGCTAAGTTGATATTATCCTCAAGCCTTTCCTTCTCATTTCATTTAGTTCTGTCAACTTCCTAACTAAGAAATTCCATTTTTATGACTTTATTGAATCACATTTTCCGTCTTCTGTGTGCGCATGTGACTCATTCTGAGCTATACATACATTTTAGTTTGGAAGGGTATCCCAGAAACTTCAGTGGTTAGAAACATAATTTCTAGTTTATATCTCTAATGACTAATTTACAGCCTGATATTGTTTGATATTGTCCTTAAAATACCAGCATTATCATTTTATTTTTCTGAATTTGTTTGGAGGAAGATTTAGCTATAGCTAAAATTTTCTCTATATCAGTTCGACAGCCTGTTGTTCAGGGATATATCATAATGGTCTTAACATGGATCCTGGAAAGCAAAGGAGTGAAAATTTAGGCCAAGTAACAATACTTGTACCTCTCACACCTCTCCCAAAGGCACGTACATTGCAAGAGTTACCCTCCACCTTGGCCTGTGCAGCTGAGCTTTTTGTCTTTAGTTGTGTGGAGGATCCTCTTACCTGGCTCACCAGGCTACTTACTCTCAAGAACATAGAACCACCTAGTTAGAAGCAGAGGATCCTGTAGTCCAATTTCCCTTTTTGTCACTTTCTTTTCTTAGAACTCTATTGGTGCTGCTGAACTCTTCACCCTCTGTCTCAAGGTAAGATTAATGGCTGTTCTTAAAAACTGCAAATTTCTTTCTGTCAGCAGGGCCAGTGACTAGCATCTCATATGATCATAGCTTCATCTGTCTTCAAGGGAGAAACAAATCACAACACATTCCCAGATAACACTGCAGAATAAATGTTCCATTGCTGGACTTCTTTATCATTACTAAAAGAGAAATGCACCTATAAAGAAAATACTCAAGATTCATTTTGAAATATCCTTCAGAATTACTTTTTATTCTGCCTTTACTCAGTGCTCCAGGACATGTGACTATGTTATTATAAGAGTAACTCTCATGTTGCTAACTGGGAAAAATGGAGATTGAAAAGTTGAGAGCAAAAAGAGATGCAATAATTTTATTGTTAAATTAATTAAATTAATATATTTAAGTTTAATTCAATATTTTAAATACAATCCAAATATTGTACAATATTTGTACAGTATTAAGTACAATCCAAATCCAAATATTTAAGTATAATCAGTTCTGATTATTTTGTTTAGACTGCATAAAGCTTTAAATTCTAATCCTGTATTTTCAATTATCCATAATTTAATCTCTTCTCTGAGAAAAATCTCCCACATCTGGTTTATCAAGAAGGTAGATTTTCATTTCTTAATTTTAAGCAAAAACATTTATTGACTTTTTCATCAGGAAACTAGAAGAGATTTTCCATTTTCATAGAATCATTATAGTTGGAAAAGACTTTCAAGATCATCAAGTCTAACTGCATCACCACCATGCCTGCTGAACCATATACTAACTGCCTCATCTACGTGTTTTTTGAACACTGCCACCACAGAGACGGTGACTACATTACTTCCCCAGGCAGCCTGTGCCAATGCTTCAGCATTCTTTCTATGTAGAATTTTTTCCTAATATCTAACCTGAGTTTATTACAACCTTATTTCCAAATCATGTTGAACTTGAGCAATGACCTGAAGAAAAAAAGATTCTGATTTCATTAAGTGAGCAGACTTTAAAAGCATGTTGTTACATTTGCAGAATTAACATGGTTGGGCCAGTCAGGGAAGATGCAATATGGGTTTCAGATCCACGACATGCCGGCTCGTATTTCTCAGCCCTTCTGTCCTGATTTGCTCTGAGCTCTATAGGACTGCTGGCATGTGAGCATGGACTATCAGTGAAAGGCTTCCATTCTTTTACTAAGAAAGCAGACATTTTCTTAAAAAAATATCTAATTAAAGTTGTAGTCCATTCTACCTGCAATTTTGATCTAGAGTTATCAGATATATAATCCTTGAGTGCTATAGATTTCCTCCCATTGCACACAGAGCAGCAACAGAACATGGTTCATTTTGAATATAAACTCACCCATTTGCTGCCCACAAAGTGAATTCAAAAAAGCCCACATCATATGCCATGGAAAATCCCATTGCCAGCTGATACTCTTCTGAGTCAAGAAGCTCTATCACTTGGTGACAGCTTCTGCTCTGCAAACAGATGCTGAGAACTGTCATTTAGCTAGTTTTTAATCCATTTAATGAGCGTTCTCTTATTGCACTGTGATAGTTTTTTGATTAGTGTCATGTGGTACTAAATCAACTACCTTACAAAATTCCATGTATATTATATCAATATTGTGGTCTTCATCAGTGTAACTTGCAGTCTTACCAAGAGAATTTTTTAGTCTGACTAATTTCTCTAAAAATATGCTGACTGACATTTATTATGAACTAACCCTTCATTTTTTTAGCTAACTCCTATAGAAACCTTTTCATTATTTTACCAAGATTGACTCAGACTAACTAATTTATAATTATATCTGTGTCATTCTCATTCTTTTTGAATATTGATGCAATATTTTCACTCACTTGCTTTTCCAGTGCTTTTCTATACTCCCAAGATGTGATAAAAATTAACAAGGATGCAGAAGTTACCTGAGCCAATTCTTTTTATAAAACTTAGATACAAATAATTTGAGCTTGAAGACTGAAAGATGTTTGCAGCTATTTTATAACTTCTCAATAATTATTGGTCATAAAACAATTCATCAGTCCCATTTCACATACAGTATCACCTTGCTTTCTTCCAAATATAGTAAGGAAATATTTATTCTGTCTTTTCTGCACCATTGTAAGTAATTTTATCAGCTGCATCTAGTAGTTGCCCAGCATTTCTAGACTTACTTTCTTTTTAAATGCCAATATTCTTAATGATCTTAAAAAAACTTGGCATTGTCCTCAGACCTTCCAGCAATAAACCTCTTTTCTATGATCTGTTTCCAAATCTTCCATTTGTTTTGATTGTTTATTTAATTTTATTTATTGTTTATTTATTTTATTCATATTTTTATGCATTTTTCTTCGCATCTGAAACCAGCATGGACCAATGTTCTTCTCCTTGGTGGCGGTTTTTGGTCAACTGATTGACTCGCTTAAAGAGCTCTCAATTTCCATTCACTTTTTTTCTGCCCAGATATATTTCCCCAGTTGATCCACCTTATCACTTTCCTGAGATTTGATAAACTAAAAACTTTTAAAGCTTTCCATGTTTGGGACTCCTGTGCTTGCCCCTGCTAAATATAATTAGATCATGAACATGAGTCTCTAGGCAACCACTGAGTTCCAGTACAAAGACTTACATCCTTATTCCTTGTAATAATGTCCAAAATATTTACCTCATGTTATCTGGCTTTTATGTTATAGAACTGTCATTTTACCAGCCTCTTGTGGAAAAAGGTTAGGTCACTGTCACTTTGAATCCTGAAGACAAGATTAGATCTCTTTTTAAAAGACATTCTTTGATCTGAAAAAAGTTATTCAGGCTCTTCACAAAGAGGTCAACCTAAGTGAAAATGGAGGTTTCTCCTGGCCATAAAGTCTAAGAGTCTAAAAGAGAAAATCTGCTGATGTTTAATTGCAAATCTGTGAGTTTTGAATTTGAATCCTTCTGCTCATTATAGAGACCTACTTAGGTGAAGCTCATCAATTTAATTGATGAGAGGAAACCGATATAAGTTGTAACCTGATAAATTCCTATTATATGTAAGGAAAAAAAATACATAAAGGTAGTCAAATACTGGAACAGTTTGCCCAGAAAGTTTGTGAGATATGATATAATTAGACTTGCTTTGAGCCAAGCAAAGTTCTACTAGATGATTCCAGAGGTCACTTCCTATTGAAATTATTCATGATTCTATGATCTACAGATTTAAAACCAGATAAATATAGTACAGTTGTACTTCTGATACCTTTTTTTTCCCTCTGTGTCTCTCTCAGTCACATAATAACCACAGGCATTAACACTCCAGCCATAATATTCAGGAAGGGTTTTGTAATGTCAGTGAGTTCAAAATGTCTTTTAATTAAGTCTGTGGGATGCTGTTTCTTCCAGTCTTTTCCTCACCAGACTGCAACTCAATGCTTCATACAAAGTATTCTAAACCATACCTCATTTCAAGTCCTAAAATGCCATAGCCTGATTCTGAAGTAGTCCAACACTGCTCGTGATTCTTTGAGGAAAAAACAGCCTGTAGCAGAAACAAGTTTACTTTGAAGTGGGTATTTGAACACAACTGCCTGTAGGCAGATGTATTTGCCTCAGCTAAAGAAGTTATGACTGTACAATGCTTTCACAATATTAACTTCAGTGCACTGCTCCACTGTTCCTGCAGGCCCAGGATAAATAAATGAAGGCCCAGGTGGGAGAAAGAAGGCAGGGCAGTAAGGTGTGCAGGGATTTTTTTCTTTGCAATATAAATGCAAATTTAAAATGTTTAAAATATATGTTTGTGGATTATATAATCCTTCTTTTGCACCTGCTGAAGGACTAACCATTTCAGAGCATTACTAATAAATTACAGAGTTTTCACTTGAGCTTACTGAAGTGAGATAACAGAAATCAAGGTTATTTAAATAACCTTGAAGAATATTTTAAGATCTACTGTTAAAAGTAACACAATTTTCAGACGAAGCACTTTTGAGTTATAGAAGCTAAAGCAATTCAAAGAAAAAAGCCTAATGATGAGGGATGACAAATACAGTGGAATGTGCCATGTGGACCAAATGGAGTTTTAGTAGCCTAGAAGTACATTGAGAGTCCATCAAACTGCCAAAAGGTACATATAACTAGAAACATCTGTATTTTTAACTTGTTCTTGCATGTTAATACAGTATACACACATGCACAACATACACACACTTGAACACAGACATATGTAAGTATATAATGAAGTGGCTGTAAAAGATAAGTTAGACAAGTGTCTTACATAGAAGCATATGGTGAATGCAAAGAACAAGGGTACACATCAAGAGATAAATATTTACCAGCAGAGTGACTCTAGGTTTTATAGTCTTACTGCAAATCTGAAAGAAAAAAAATCCCTGTGAGCTTTCATAATGTTTACATACTATTGAACAAGTAAGCGTAAAATACATTCAAATCCTAATAAAAGAGTATTTTCCACTAAGATAACTAAAATCTAATGATTGAATGTTCAAGTCATCATTAAAATTGCAATCAAATGAATTACCATATTTGTTAAATACAAAATGAAATGAAGCCAACAACTGCACTTCAGATGAATACAAGTGAGGTTCAAATTGTCAAATTACATGTTTAAGCCTTAAAAATGTGCTATAGTAGTAATACAACGAACACAACCTTCTTTCCAGCTCTCTGAGGCAGCCACTGGGCTTATCAAAATTGCTATTTATTGGGCAACAATTTTTCATTATTCAAATTAATTCTTCTGGTGTGATTCAAAAAGGCTTGAAACCTTGTTTCCTGTATTGCAAGCTAATATTGCACAAATGTAATTTTCAAATACAGCAGAATACAAGATGATTCAAGATATCATTTTCTATATATTTGGATGCATGCCAACTATCATATACATACTTATTTACAGATTCCAAAGATTATAAAAATTAGTCTTCAGTAGGAAGCATTTGTAGGTTATCTTGTGGTCTCCTGAGCTGGCTTTTGCATTGAATTAATCTAAGGACAGCAGTTGTCTGCAGCTTGCTACTGGGTGACCCTCCCAACCAAAAACAAACCTGCCTGTGTTCCTTACCTTTGATAGGATTCTTGTTCCACTGCAACTCTCCAAAATCTTCCAGATATACTGAGCAACATCATACCTCAGCAATCTCAGAAATACACTGTTTTCTCCCCTCTTGCTGTCCCAACGGGACTATGTTAAGCTTAGCTACATGTGGAGCACCCTGGAAATTTACCACTTTTGCTGGCTGTTTGCACATTTTCACCCTCTTTTAAAGCAGTGCTAGAAGGTCTCAATGTGAAGATCTTGGGATGCAAAAGACATTACTGCACAGCTCTTTTGTGAAAATTCCGCATAGAATAAAAGATGAGTTGCAGATGATGTCAGCTTTTCTCATTTCTTCTGCGTGTTCAGTTTAACTGATGGAGCTAATTCATCAGTATTTTCTCTGACTTCACTCATATTCCCACTGCACCTATCAATATTTTTTATTCTCTCAGGCATTCTTAAATTCTCAATTGTCTTCTCAGTTCTATTAACAGCGAAGAGTGGGGGAAAAAAGTAATTTTTCTTACCCTGGTTCAGGAAATGTCACAGGTAAGGGAAGATCGGGCAACAGAATTTTCTGTAGTTATATTAATATGGAATTTAGTTAAGCAAAGAAAAGGAAGTGTTAGCAGTATATGGTATCAGGAAGTATATAAAGCAATTTACATACCCAAGCCTTGTTCAAAGAGGTTTATTTCTTTCATATTTTCTCATCTGTTTCCAAGTGATAGGTAATCTAAGCTTCAAAGAGATACAACTTATATGAAACTTACAGGAAAAATATACAAAAATTATTTAAAGCCTCAAATTAATATCTTACATGTTTATTTTTTTCGACAATTAAATTAAGATGGTATAACAATCAATGCAAGAATAATATTCTCTGCTTCATACAGAATGAGTTATCTTTTTATAAGATTTCCACACAGTGGACCTGCACCGCAGAACATACTGAACTCATATTCTCCCACTTCGAGTAAGCTTCACTTCTTATTTCTTTTTATTGTCAGACTCTTTCATCTCTGGCAGGAGTTGAGTTAAAAAGGTGATAGTCTGTGATGTGGTATTAATTCTTAATTCTTCTCATTAGCATAATATTGAAAAAGGGTGATAGGAGTCTATTGGACACTTACAAACACTTCAGTACATGAGCATGTATAGAGGATTAGGTGTTTGTAAGCTCACTGCATTAATTTCAATTTGATATATTGCATTCCCTCATAGATTACCATCACTTCCACATCAAGGAACTGCATTTTGTTTAAGCAAGCTGGCAAGCTCAGGAACCATGGGAAAGAAATCCTTTCCACATGCACTGGAAGCTTTAATCTTCATCTCACAAAACTCAGGTAGTGTATATTAAATAAACATTGCCTCCAGTTTAACTGGAACATCCTGTAGAACACAGTCAACTAAATGAAATGAAGAACTGAAGTCTAAAATTAGTTTATGTCTAATAGTAGTTAATACTTGTTTCTTGGAATTAAAATGAAGCAGGGTGTGCCTGAGAGTTCTAATGCAGGTCTCATTCCTGGACAATTGTTAGGACTTGCTGAAGTGGGCACTGCAACCAGAAGAATTTTAAATCCTAGTCCTTCCTCAGGGCTAATGTGTTTTCCCAGACACTGCTGGCCATTTCTATTGAGAACTGCAGCACATGCCTTCTATGAGATTTCCTTTAATATCCAGAAGTTCTTGCCATAGTCTGAGATGAAAAGATAAAAGATTTTCAGCAGTCACTCAAAGTCGTCTTGAGTAACCAAAGAGATACATCCAGAAGCAATAGAGCAGCTACCATTGCCTGTCAGAGGAGGGAAGTGGTCTATCTAGTCAGGCCCATAGCCACTCAGGGGTCACCACACCTGGAAATGGTTCCTTGGTTGGATTTTAGGCACACAAACACAGAACCCCAAACCTGAAAACTCCTCTTCAACTAATCTAAATTCTATCGGCCTCTAGGTTTTCATGTTTCCAAGTCACAAAACTCCTGATACTCAGAAGCATCTTACAGTTGACAAGATTTATTAGTTCAGTGCCTAGCAACATTTAGTCCAAAGTAAAACCCAGGGGCAAGCCTTTCCTCTCTGCCTGATTTGATGGACTTGACATACCTAGTTGTCTCAGAACACAACAATTGACTAAATTTCCACAGAGAACTGGATTGCAGGTACTTATTTCTTTAATAATACACTTAGAAGGATGAAGTGTCTCTCTCCTGTTTAGTTAGGGATTATTTTTACAATTGCTTACTGGTGAGAGCCCTTATTCAGGGATGGAGAGCCCATAGGTCTCTTCCCATTCCTTCTTGTGAGTATGTGCACTTTCATTCCTCACTTTCTGGACTAGTTGTATAAGCACCTATTATTTGGTAGATGGAATTTCTCAATCCAGTTATTGCGTTATTCTTTCAGGGGGGTTGTCACTGAGTCATTCCAGGCCTTTTGTCTCTACCCAAAGCCAGTGCCAGTGCACTTGGCACAATTAGTATAAAACTCTTACTGCAAGAGGTCATTCTTCTCCTGCTCCTTCTCTGACACAATGACTTTGTAATACTTTTCAAGGGTAATTAAAACTGGACATGATTCTGTCCTGCCCCAAGATTGCCTTAAACTTAATACCTGGAGAAGTTCTGAAGTGTGTAAAGGTAAGTCAGTGGTTTTAGTGGTGGCCAGTGATAGGACAAGGGGTAATGAGTGCAAGCTGAAGCACAGGAGGTTCCACCTGCAGGTGAGGGGGA
>JAUBOD010000142.1:998110-1009326 GCA_032353885.1 Nothura maculosa
ATCACATATTTAGGTACAAAACCTGTCCAAATCTTTAGGGTTTAATTTGGGAGGCCCAGTTTAAACTATCTGCTGCAGTAATGACTTTCTATTCAGTAATCACTCTAAGGAAGGAACAGTATACAGTTTATGTGTATACTGTTTATATCTTACAAGTATACAAGTATATACAAACATATATGTTTAAACATAAAAAAATAGAATAGTGAATTAGAAGATAAAATAGTAATGTTGGAATATGCTTGTTGTTAAAAACAGGTATTTCGTGCTTATATTCTTATTTTCTTAGTTGATATTAGAATATCATATCATACCATACATGAAAGGCTTTTTTGTACTATGGGTTTTCACACTTAAAATGGACATGAGAAATACTGAGTGTCTCAGTGCTGCACAAGAATTATAAGGTTGGCATACAAAGCTATTTACATCATTTGATGACCAAACCCTGTTCAAAAATACTGAAGTAGCTCCTAAAACAGTTTACATGTATTATTTATGTCTTACATAAAGACAATATATACTAATGTGTAAGTGTATGTAAATATATACACATACATATATATACATACATACACATATATGTATAAAATATACATATACATACACATATATATACACGTATATATACGTATATATACATACACATATATATACACATATATATACACGTATTCTTTATACACGTATAAAAGAACACAGATAGTTCTCTGTAAAGAGAGGAGAACTTTATAATAAGAAGCCTTGGCTTTTAAACAAACAAACAAGGTAAGGACCATAATGACAATCAGCTTAACATGAAATTCCTCTTCCACTGCCATAGCATAATTCTAGTGCTTCCTTGGATGGATCAATAAATTAAGTAAGTGAGACTAGAGAAGCTATTTCAAAATACTCACTATTCAGGGTGGTGAAGCTGGAACTGATGACAGAATGCAGACTATAGTTTCAGTGTCCTCATTTTAGAAAGGTTGTTGAAAAACTTTGAGATGTGAAGAAAAGATCTATAAGAGCTATCTGAAGTTCATACTTCAGATGGAGATTTTAAAAGATCAGCCTGCTTAACTTATTGCAAAGAAAATTGAGAAGAGACTTTTCTGACTGTAAAGGAACCTGAAATATCTATAAAATACTAATAGAAGACTGATTAATACAGGCTGGAAGGAAGTGAGAAGTAAGGCAACGTCATTTTAGAAATAGAATAAAACCAACTGGGCTGGGCATCATACAATAAATAGTATGAGCCTGGTGGTTTCTTGACATATTTAAATCTACCCTCACTACAGCTTTTTGAAAAACATGCTGTCTTTAAATATAAATATATGCTTTTCTGTGAACTTCAATAATCCAGAGACAAAGCTCACAAAGAGATATCCCACACATGCCAGTAACATTACTTTTCAATAAAATTATATTCTTAAAGTCATTAAAATGAAGATACTTTGATAATGAACTGACTGAATTGACTGAATTCAGTTCAGTAATTGACTGAAACTCTTAAGTCTACTTTGATAATTGACAATTTCTCAAGTATGGGTTACATTCTTGTCCTTCCTATAAAATGCCAAGGAGAAAGGAAATACTCCAGACTGGAAGCCTGCATGAAGTCATCTAAGAAAGCCTAACACTGAGGAGAAAGGGGAATCGGCTCTTGTGAGGAACAACTTTATTAAATTTGGGGCCATTAGAGCATTAGCTAAAAAAAATTGTTATTCTTGTTCTACGTTTAAATAATTCTTTACAATCCTGTTCTGCTTATTATGCTGGAGATTATTCTGCTTGTTATCCTTACAGCCTGCAGAATCTGACTTTTTTAGGAAACAACAATTATGTTTTTCTTTAACTGGGATGAGTACTCAATGGCACAAAGCCAAAGAAAATATTCTGTGATCACTATGACATAAAAGCTGAGCTGAGGAATCAAGTTATCAAGATATCAAGTTTAGAGGAGTGAATTTCTTTTTGTGCTTCACAATGGTTATCCATGACACTTACAGACACAAAGGATTTCTACCCATGACAGTACTAGATCTACAACTACCCTTTTCCATACTGATATCTCTGAGATTATTTTTGTCTCTACATTCTATAGGTAAAGGTTTGTGTTTTTCCACTTACATAATCAGGAGGCGAGAGTAGAGAGCACTGTATCCCAGAGATAAGGGTCTACTGTCTGGTTCATTAGTCTTGCTGGTTTATTAGAAGGCACCCTTGAAACATTCTGAAGACAAGAGCAAGTATGTCTGTGTACACCAAAAATAGAACAAACCCTTCTTAGGACCCATGGTTTGTGGAGATGACTGCTTAGACTTGTTTTGCCTGAAAGTCTCAAATGATTAGGGGAAGTTGTCACAAGTGGTGATATGTCTGACCCACAATGCTTTTTCTTTGGTCTGTTTCAGCCAACTATAGTCAACCTGAGATAGCACAGCTACATCCTGGGAAACTAAAGCCCAATGACTACCTGCATCTTTCCTGCTCTTCCAGCGGGGGCTATCCAGAGCCCAGGCAGATGGTTTGGCTAGTATCACAAAAGAATACTACATACAGACATATACAGTACATGGACGTATCACAAGATGCTGTAACAAAGCTGTACAATGTCACCAGCAAGTTGAATATCACAGTTCCTATTAACACTCTCACTAATATTAGCTGCTTACTTCACCTTGGAGAACACCTGGGGAGTATTGTCTCAGTGCCATTAAGCATAGGTGAGTCTCCATTTTCCATTTGATTTTTGCATAGATAGGGACCAGGGAACATCTCTATAGAGCTGAACAGAGGTGCCCACGTATTTAGGGCTTTGTGGCAAATCCTAAATAGAAATAGTAGTTAGAAACGTTGCATATTCTCCATCCATCCCCTATGTTGATATCCACAGCCACCTGTTTGTTTGTTTGGGTTTTTGATTGTTTGTTTTCATTTTTGTTTTTGTTTTTTCCATGGGAAACCTTAATAATGGTAGGAGAGGGCAAGGAAAAAGAGACTACTGCTGCACTATCCAGAACACAGCCCAACTCCTTCTCCTTCCTTCCTCCAGTGCTGCTGTGGCAACAAAGCAAACCAGATATCTAGATTAGGCTGGAACCAGTTTCAGGAAGTAACTCCCAGCTGCTAGGATAGAGATTTCTGCTTCACAGAATCACAGGCTCACTGAGATTGAAAAACACTTTTGAAGATCTTCTAGTCCAGCCCCATTGCTCAGACTAGAGTCAAGTGGTACAGGCTGCTTAGAATTTTATCCAGTTGAGTTTTAAATCTCTCCCAGGATGGATACTCTTAGACTGTGTCTTTTTTTCATATATCTCTTGCAAGAAAATTAGGCCATGCTGTTCATTCCCTGATGTATTAATGTCTGCAGTGTCAGTTTGTGTGTAGACAGTCTTTGAATGCCTTGCAGGTCATTAGTTTTCCCGTTCTAACTGGAAAGATTCATGCCAAAATGTGCTCTTATGGATATCTCAGTGATGCCATAAAGATGGGTGGAAACACAAGAGCTTAGAGGGAATGGTAGCACTGTAGGAAAAGCTAGTAGGGAAGTACAGGCAGGCATCTTGCTACTGCAGATGTGAAAGCAGCTTGCCATTCATTCCCCAGAAAGTCCCACAGTGCAGATTTCTTTGTGTGGCTTAGTGGGTTAAGTCATCAATGGATGGAAACTGCCAGAAAACTGCCTCTGATGGCCTTACATTCCAGGATTTGTAAATAATAATAAAATACTATACAGAAGCCTCCTGAGGCATATACAGCTCTTCATGTTGCTCATGACTATTAAAACCACTACCTTTAGCTATAATGCTGCATCCTGCTCTTCCTTATTCAAATATTCCTCTGTTTTCCCTAACATTATGAAAGTAGCCACTCAATAAACTGTGGTAGTGTTACTCAGTGAAATTTCTACAAATGCAAATTTCACAAAAACAAATGCTTGTTTGATGGTAACTGAAGTTGTGTCAGATTTACTCTAGCAATCAAAACCTCAAAAGCAAAGCAGTCAGAAATAGTGAATCTCCCTTTAATTCCCTGCTACTTTAATATCTCTTACAACATTTCATGACATTTCATATCTCTTAAGACATGAAGCCTTTGACCTTCATTTCTAACAGGTCCCAGTTGTAACATATCCCAGGTTCTTCAAACTTGCACAGTACCACAGAACTAGTGCTCTTGTAAGCACTAGTTCCAGAGAGTTTAGTGCAAGAAACTCTTGTGTTAATCAGAGTGCTGATCTTATAGGTGTTATCTGTACCTTAAAAAGCCTGCTTGCTAGTGATAAAGTGGCCATTAAGACTTGATTTTTCTGGTAGTTGTTGGAAATAAATTCATATGTACAGTAGTGATATGCTGACATGACTGAAGCCCTGAAAAAAGCAAAAGATACGGGAGATCTTTCCCCTTAGCTTCTGATTTGTATAGTTTTGGGATAGGTTGATTATGCTGTTACTAGATGGATGTATCCTTGCTGTATATATCTCCTTTGTTCTCTTATTCAGAGATACAGGGGGAAGAAAAGGAACAAATGAAGATAAATTTATTTGGCCTACTTATAGCTGTAATTGTAGTGATCACACTTCTTCTGGTTTTTGTGGTATTGAGGAAGAAGATAAATATCTCATCTACTCAACAGAGTAAGTTCTCATTTAGCTCTTCTGTCTCTCAAATCACAGGCTTTGCCATTGTGTAATCACCTGTTTACCTGCACTCAGCTGCTGACAGAAAGTTAGGTTATGCTAAACTTACATAGGCAATTTATTCCATGTAACCACTGAGTCCAACCAGCAGTAAGTCCAAACAACTTTTTCCTGTCTCCTCTTGGGATCTTATGTCCTACCTATCCTTTTTTGTCCTTCATACAAATAGAGCTTACCCTCTTTCCTGCATTTCAACGATTTTCTTTGGTTTATTGAAGGATTTGGCTCCTACTATCCCTGAACTGTATAAACCTGTCCTGTCCATCCACACTTGTAAGACAGGTGGAGTTGGGGAAGGGATGAGGCTTCCATCAACTGCTAGTGTCTCAGTCGTTACCGAACTGAATGATCCCAGGCATCGCTCCACCACAGGTTCCTAACACTGGAACTGGACTGGAAGAATCATTTTCTGACCAAGGACCTGATTTTTGCACTGAATTTCTCTATTTTGTTCCAACACTTCGTTACAGTTACTCTGGGATGAAAGGATCCTCATATTGGTAATAGAGTCTATCTTTCTTTGCAGCAAGGGGGAAATGCTGTCCTCACAGTCTTTTTTCTTTATATAACCAAGTGTCCTTAGTGGCACCTCATTCCTTCTCCAGACTTAAGATAATGGGCCTAAATAGTATCACACCTTTTTCACCTCCTATTTCTCATGTTTCTGTAAATCATCTATTTTAGGTGTCAGCCTAGCAGTTTAGAAGCTACCCAACTATGAACTGAGGCCATCCGCCAGACTACTACTGGGAAGTATCTCTGCACTTAGCAAGGCCTGGGTTTGCCTATTTTTGGATATGTCATCCAGGGCCAGAACAAGACTGCTCTTAGAACAACATGCAACTCTTTTGACTGAGGATAAAATCCACTCTACAGTATTCCCATGCTTTTATTTTGCTGCAGAATGGCAAATGCAATGACTTTCTTTTATTCTTTGGCAACTGTGTGCTAATCCATGTGAAAGATGAGTGCTTTATGCCACAACAGCCACTTGGTTTGACTGGCAGTGCCCACTTGCACAAGGGATTTAATGGGCTGTGACTAAACAATTGCCAGTATCCACCTCAGTGTTCTGCGTTATTCACTGACTACCAGATGGACTTTCCTTGCTCCTCACGCAGCTATTCCACCTGTACTCCTGAAAACCATTGAGTAGACCAGGTTGGAGATTTGCATCAAGTAGTTTGTTTCATTCCCATGAGGATGAATATGTTTTTGCTTTTTCCTATGATTCCACTCAGAAATGAAGAACCGAACTTAGTGAACTCATTATATTTAGAAAGAAGAGGTGAAGTCCAGCAAAACTTTGCCATCTGCATCCTGAAAAACAAAAGAAACTTTCTTCAGACACAAAAAGGTGGAAGGACACAAAATATTTAGCAACTGGGCAGGAAGGAAGATGGTGATGTCTGAAGGGTAGACATCTTCACATTTTTTCAAGAGTGACCCATACTCAGTGCACTTCAAGTGCAGCAGGCAGCTACTCAAACTGTCCATATGGACATATGCTTTGCGCTGGATCTCCTTCACAGACTTCACAGGATTACATAAACTGTGTATTAGCCAGACCTCTTTAACATTATGATCACTCACTATGGTCTCCCCCTTCACCTGAGGGACACCAGCAGCATCACTACCTAAGTGTCAGTATTGTAATGGCAAGGACTGACTTTGGAAAATCCAGAGACTGCGGAAGGATAAGTCATTTAAAAATCAAAATATTCTCCAAGGCAGTGCAATTCTTCAGTTGGATAATTCAGTTTGATCCATGTGACTTTTTACTCTGTCTTCAATTATGTCCCGTGATATTGTAAAATTCTAACTATAAAACCTAATGAAGAAAGCTAAAATTTGTGGGATAAAGAAAAGAAGGTCTCAGAAATAGAAGGAATTTGGCCACAGTCTTCTGAATCAAAATCTTACTGGAAATATGATCAGAGGTATGATCAGGCTCTTAATGATAAGCCATAAATGCTTTTGGCAAATTCAGAGTGTCTTAGTGGCATGAATTTTCTTACACCACTCCATTGTAGAAAGAGGAACATCAGGAATCTTCCTCAACTTCAGAGAAAAGTTGTCCAATTCCCATTAGAAATTTAAAGTCAGTTGGATTGAAGGCATTCTTTGAATATAGTTTCTAGTTATTATAACTTTTTTTTTAACCATCTAACTCAACATTTTGTTCCTCTGCATTCACACTAGGTTGTTCAGATGGATGTAGGGACAGGAAACTCAACTTGAGGGATAACTCTTATCTGTATAAACCTAAATAAACAAATAAACAAAATTAACTTCATCAGATATGGAAAAAATATTATAGAAGTAGGCTATATTCTAGTTTGGTTGTCTATGTTTTTACTTTTAAAAAATTTACTTCAGTATTTGAAGATAAAAGATCTGTACACTATAGTAAACTCAGCTACAGGATTTAGTTATTTTTTTTTAGAATAGATTCTCTTTTTCACTTAAAATGTAATAGCTCTGTAATCTTTAACAATGTCTGTACTGTATATTCTTCAACACAAGTGACATCTTTCAGGAGGAAGAATGCAGCAAAGTTAAAGCAAAAACGTTCTGTGTTGTTGCCAGCATTTTTAGGCTACAAAAGCAGAGACTCATTCTCAAGACTCACTTGCAACAAGAGTGGGGACTCAATCTTGAGACAAGGGAGGTTCTCATGATACAGGAACTCATTCTCACGGCATGATTCTCACATTGTCAAGATAAATTTCAGCTCAGAGTTTCATTTGGTGGAGGAAAAATTTCCTGTATTTTCTACTGGATATAGATATTAGTTTATCATAAATAATGGTATGTGTTGCTAGATACTATCTCAAATTTTACTCCGCATTCATGGTGGCTGAGAAAATTTCTGTGTCCTTTTGAGTGAGTAAAACGATTTGGGAGTTAGTTTATTAAGCAAATACACTAATATTCCAAATATTTTAATTCAGATTAATATCATTCAGGTTTTACTAAATGTCAAAAGTCTCATTTTTATATAGAAGTTTGTATTTGCTGGAAGAATTATTTAATGACTTCTTATTAAAGTATACATCTTTTTGTGTAGAAACTGAGGTTTAATCACAGTATTCTTTAATTATTAGTATGTTAATGTGTTACTGTTTGTTAGTACTTGAAAGGCTTGAAATGGAATGATGAGCAAGAACCCTAGCAGTGTTAAGGCATATGTAGGAGAAGGAGAGAAGGAGACCCCACAGCCTCTCTTGGCAACCTGTCCCAGGGTTCTGTCATCCTCACTGACAAGAAATTTCTCCTTAAGTTCCTGCAGAACTTTTGATGCTTCAGTTTGTGGCTGTTTCCTCTAGTCTTATCGGTGGCCACCACTGAAAAGAGGCCAGTCCCATCCTCCTTACTTCCTCCTTTGAGCTATTTATATACACCGTTCAGATCCTCTGTCAGCCTTCTCTTCTTCAGGTTGAACAGGCCCAGCTCTCTCAGCCATTCCTCACAGGGCAGATGTTCCAGGCCCCTGAGCATCCTCATAACCCTGAACTGGACTATCTCCAGCAGCTCCACATCCCTTTTGTAGTGGGGAGCGCAGAACTGGACACAGTACTCTACATGTAGCCTCACCAGGGCTGAGGAGAGAGTAATGATCACCTCTCTCGACCTGCTGGAGATGCTCTTCTTAATACACCCCAGGATCCCATTGAGTTCTTGGCCACGAGGGCACACTGCTGCCTTATGGCCAGCTTGTTGTCCACCATGACATGCAGGTCCCTCTAACCAGAAGGTCAGTCCCTCTGACCAGAAAGTCAGTCCCCAGCCTGTATTGGTGTCTGGGGTTATTCCTCCCCAGGTGCAGGACCTTGCAGTTGCCCTTTAATTTCATGAGGTTTCTCACCACCCAGTTGTCCAGTCTGTTCAGGTCCCTCTGGATGGCAGCGCAGCTCTCTGCAGTATCAGCTACTCCTCCCAGTTTCATACCATCAGCAGACTTGCGGAGGGGGCATTCTGTCCCTTCATCCAGGTCAAAGAAGATAAAGAAATTGAAGAGGATGCATTATGTTTAGATAAGAAGCCAGAAAGAGTCTAGACATCTGTCTAGTGTTACTTTTGTATTTTATAAGTTGCCAGAAACTGAGTATAAGTTTTTTTGATTCTAATACAGAGAGATCCTTCTATAACATCTCTGGGTCCCTCAAAACGAGGAGGCACCTGGCTGAATAAAGTAGCTTTGATAAGATCTTGCATCTTTCTGTTCAAACACTCAGAGACTCGTGGGTTTTTCGTTTTTAAAATAGTTTTTGGAAACCCACCTGGGATATCTTACTGCAGGAAGATGTGGAAGCACTTGGTGTGATGTTCTTTAACTGGCTAGGGACACTTTGCCCTAAATAGTCACCTGCCATGAACCTTTGCATCTTGCTATGGAAGCAACTGATTTAGACGCTAAAGGCCTGCCTGACGGTTCAAGATTTAGACACATTGAAGTCTCACTTGCAGGCGCAAGACCTGCATGCTTGTTTTAGGCTTATAAAGAAATATCAAGTCCTGAGGAGACAGGAGATATTATGTGAATGAGAGCATGAAAAGTCTGGGAGCCAAAAGGGGTTCCCCTTGGTTGATAAAGTCTCTGACTGCAAAGGGACAGTTGTCCTCACAGTTGAAAACTCAGGTGGTATGAGTGGGGTTCCCAGAGAAAAAAAAAATAGTGCACTGTTATATAAGCAAACATGGAAAATAATGTTTATTTATAAATAAACATGTAAATTTTGTAAACATTGTAAATAATGTAAGCATTATTTATAAATATAAATTTAAAAATAAACATTTATAAATAAAATAAAATTATAATTGTTTATTTCCCTTGGCTCAAATGTTAGAAAATTCAAAGATGATAAGACAATGCCATAATATTGCGCTATAATTTTTTTTTCAAGAAAATTTGCCATTCATAACTAGAGATTCAGCTGCTGAAAGGTGACCCAGAACAGTCACCTTTGATCAACAAGATGTGACATTCCTCTGACACCATTCGGAGGATCAATTTCTAAGGCAAATGATTTACTGGTATGTATGGGATAGTTGGGTTTATGATAAACAGAAATAGGAGCTGGTAAGCATAAGAAATAGTAACAGAGGTAAAAAGGTGTCTTGAGTAAAGAGAAAAAAAGAGAAAGAAGTTGAGCATAAGGGAGATTCCCCCTCTGAGTCTCCCATGTAACTTGGGGGGCTTTTAAGCCCCTCCTTATAACCTTTATCCTCCAATCCCACCTCCACCAGAGACTTTATTTCAGGCACCTATCCACATAAGGCCTTCGGAGAATACACTAACACTAGGGCCTGGTGGAGAACAAGTCTCCACTGGCCATGGGGGCCCCATTTGTAGAGTCAGCAGACTCTACCTTTGTGGGAAGATGTCAAAAAAAATGTTAGAAGAATATTCTGAGCTTATGATCCCATCTAGAGGAATATTCAAATACTTTGGAAACTATATTTACTCCAGAAGAAAAACATACAGTATTGGAAGAAAACAGACAACAAGCTGAGCAAGCGGCAGGGGAAATGAGAATTGCCAGGCCACTGGCAGTCCCTATTTATAATGAGGGAAATTATCATCAGCTTCGATTAGCTTGCCAAGGTTTATAAGAGGCTCTTTGACTGGCAGGTCAGTGAACTGTGAACTGGCCAAAAATCAGGGAGTGCTAACAAAACACCTCTCCACATTTTTATTCTGATGATTCAAATAAATTTGAATGGGATGGTGATCAAGAAGCAAGCAGACTGCTTATTTTGTCCACTTATTTAATTCAGGCAACCCCCTAACATAAAATATTATTTTCCCCAAATCATCCCTGACTGACCAGTAAAATCAGTTGACAAAATTGTGTGCTTAATCGTTTTTATTTATAAAGGATGTGATGAGGAAAAATGTCAGGAACCACCAGAAGAGGAAGATTTCTTTACTAGCATCAGCACTGACAAACTCAAGAATAAGATTTTAAGGTAGAGGAATGTACGGAAGAAGAGGATGCAGAATAGGGTAAGATCTAGCTTAGGTGAAGGATTTATAAATTGACAACCCCAGGAAATCCAGAGGAGGTAACAGAAGCCTGTAAGGTAGATTGTTTGCTCTGCGGACAGAGAGGGCAAAAGCAATTGCAGTGCTTGCTAATGCAGGAGCATGTTTGTTATAACAACAGTGGAAATTACAGTCAAAATTCCTCAAGATCTAAAAATTGTTTCTGAACAACAGGAGCTGAGTAGTTCATCAATAAACTACAGATGTAGGTCTACTCAAATTGACACAGCCTATAATTACAAAATGAGAATGTCCACCATCTGTAACACGATATTCTATACCTAAAGAGACTGCAAAATATATACAAAAATAAACTGATATTTTCAAGGAAAAGTATTTTAGAAAAATGTATATTCTCATGTTATACTCCCATTCTCTCTGTGAAAAAAGAGTAGATTAGGCCAAAATGAGGACTCAGAATATTAATTTGTGCAGGATTTTCAAGCCATTAACCAACATATCATAGCACCACA
>JAUBOD010000142.1:1014132-1029401 GCA_032353885.1 Nothura maculosa
TTAGTTAGCACAAGGCTTGAAATGGGATGGTAGGCCTCAATGGGCAAGAACACTGACAGTGCTAAGGCATATGTACTTGCATAGGGAATGCAAGGATGGTAATAAAAGATAATATGCGGTGCCCCAAGGACCTTGAAGGTGTGCTTGAAGAAAATAAAGCAGTTGAAAAAGGTGTTCAATAGGAAGCCAGAAGGAGTCTGGACATCTTGTCTAGCGTTACTTTTGTATTTTATAAGTTGCCACCAATTGAGTATGATATAAGTTTTTTTGATCATAATATAGAGAGATCCTCTTATAGCACCTCTGGGTCTCTCCAAACGAGGAGGCACCTGGCTACAGGTGAGTAAACTAGTTTTGATGAGATCTCAGCTATGTCTAGGACATGAAACACTTAGATATCTGTGAGTAATTCATTTCTATAAGTCTTTTTTTTGCATGTTAGTATTTTATTCTTCTATCAGTAAAGCAATATATTGGAGATTACCCAAACTTGGTATTCTCAAAGATGAAACATACTCATCCTTAGTTCTTCGAAACAAGTGAATAAGAAAAGATCTTGCTGCAATAATAAACAAAGACACAACTGAACGTTTCATATGTTTACAGAGCTAGACAGCTGTGCACTCCTCTGTATGCACACATTCTTGGCTTGCTGACATATGTACATCACAGACTAGATTCAGAACTGCAGTCTGAAAACTTAGCCTTCCAATTCTCTGCTGCAAATGCCTATTACCCCTCCAAAGGTACATGTTGCAAGCTCTTGATGTGAACATCTTTATATTAACCATGTGCTAAATTACCAAGTCAGAGAGATACTCACCTGGTTTGTATTTTCTCTCTTGCCCTTTTTAACATATGCTGCAATTCAGTTTCATCTTTTTTAATCTTCTCTCTTTCCACTCAAGTCATCCATTTCACTAACTTTAAAGTCATATATGAACAACACCTAAACCCTACCTTACTGCTATTCAAACAACAAGCCTATGGGGTCCTTCATCTTCTGTGATCAGATTCACACTCACATACAGTCCTGAACTTAGCCTCAGAACTCTCTCACTCTAAACTCCAGTGTCCTACATAGCTTGTCAGCTTTAGGCACTGAAGAATTTTTTTTCATGTTTGCCTACAAGAACAAACAATAACGAGCTCCTCCATATCTGAGAAGGTGTCTGGAAATCTATGCCAGGATTCAGAGGTCTTCTCTGATATATTTACCCAACAAAAAAAGTTACAACATTTGAAAATCCAAGAGCTAGTTTTCCAACAAGGCTTCAGAGGGACTTTTGACCCACACTCACCACTACTACCGCCAGCATCTGTAACCTGACAGAAGAAGTCATAGCATTAGTAAGGTTTATGTTTTCACAGCGACCTTTATTCTTCATTTGTTTCGAATTAGTGGAGTTGCTTGTCTGTCCGCTAAATTACTTGCCATTCCTCTGCTTTAGGCTTCCAACATCCTTCCATTCCATTACTTTACTTCTCTATTTCAGTGCCTCTCATTTTTCAACTCCTAAAATCAACTCTAATTTTCAAAGCTTCAAGAAAGAGTTCGATTGTATTTATTCAAACTTATGTATTCAAACTTACATATTTATTCAAACTTATTTGTTCAAATATATATCCTCTCTGCTCGTAGATGAGTGCACAAAAAAAACGCAGCTGTTGTGCTGGCATTTTTGCATTTCTGTCTTTGTTTTCTGTACATTTGGATTTCCTTCTCATGCAATTGCAGTTTTTTTCTCTCACACCATGCAGTAAGTTACTTAGAGGCTGCATAAGCATGGCTACTAAACAAATGATCAGACTCATTAGATTAGACTTGTTAAATCCCACAGTATCTATCACAGCTTCACCTAAAAACACCATTCCTTTCCTTTAGGCATAATATTATGGATCACAATTATGGAATATAAGATTTCTGTAATATTATGGAACTAAAATAAAGTAAAATAAAAAAAAACAGAAAAAAGAATTGAAAGCAGTGTGATAAACCAGTACCCAGTGCTTTAAGGTATCTTTCACATTTACAATGAATAGCAACGCTTACAATGAATGGTGACAGATTGTTTCAAGTTCACTGATTAGCTGGACTGAAAACCTGTTGATTTTACTGTGGATTTTCTTAATGTCAGCCAGTACTGCTTCATCAAACAATATTTTCATCTGTTTCTCAGTGAGGGGCCAGTGAAGTGCCACATTTCCAGAGTGTTCCACAGTCACTTCTGAGAGGACTGACATGACAACCACCTCTTGCCATATGTCCCTTAAGGGCCTTTGTTCCTCTCCCCTTGGGTTCTTTGTTACTGGAGGTTCATTTCAACTGTGAGGTCACAGAACTATGGCCGCTCTGTTAAAAATCTAGTACTTGCATATATTCCCAAATTCTTCTTCCCAAAAACAGGAGAGCAACAACAACAAAAATTGGGGATGTTTGTCTACATTGGCCATATGACTGCTTCAATGGTCTCTCTTTGCTCTCTCGTCTTCTGCACTGGAGGAGCCAAAATTTTGTAAAGGACTGAGTAAGACTTTTTCAAATTTAAGGGCAGAGTACATGATGTTTCTTAAGAGGAAAGAAAATATGTAAAGGAAAAGAAAGAAGACAGAAATAAAAGAGAGCAGGGAAATGAAAAAAGTGACACACTGGGCAGGTTTGTAATGCACAGGTGTCAAGTGGAGATCCCAGGCACTGGGCCCTGCTTTCCGGTTCTCGAGAAATGTGAGGTGCTGGCAAGTGCCTATGCCTTCTGTGCTATAGAGGGCTCCTCTTCAACCTGCACGGGTGCCACACAGAAAACATCTACCACAGAGTTCTGCAGTCTGGAAGATTCTCGCAGAGCTTGACTTGTCACATCTGCTTGTATACTTATGAAGTTAATGGCAGCTTGCATGATCAAATATTATTGCGCCTAGTGGGCACTTTGTGCTGAGACATGTAGATCTTCAGTCTGCTCCTTCTGTTAATATAATTTTAGAACAAAACTTAAAGAGGATTAGATGAATCATTATTAAAAGGCAGTGCTATCAGAAGCACACAATAAGGAAAAGATGCAAAAATTGGGTGAGATGAGTTCAAATTGCAGTTATACTTACACACACAGTTGATGAGCTGTGTATTGCTCGCCTTCTTTTGACACACGTTAAACAAAAGCATATCTAGTTTTTCTCAGAATCATTTCTCAGTGCTTTCCATAGCCCAGTGCCACTGCTCTTAGCAAGAGGCTAAGAGGCTGCATGTCCCAAAATGAACTGAGAGGGACTGAGAGAGCTAATGCAACCCCCTCCAAAAGGAAACATCACTGCTTTCTCCTCCCAAACAAATTGGTTTGAGTCAAGAACGCTTGTATCTTCCTAACCAGATGGGCTAATCTACTCTTTCTTCAGGTAAAGGCTATCTTTTGTCACTGGTTACATGGAACTCCTGGTTCCTTTTGAATCTTTTTGCATGAGAGTGCCTTCGATTTCACAACACGCTCCCACCCCACGCCCATTTTGGCAAGCTCGGGAGATGCAGGCCGACCAGCGCAGCAGCCGCCCGGGCGCAGCACAGCCCGGCAGCCCCGCGGCCGTTGGGGCGCGCGCCGCTCGCGCCCCCTCGCGGCTCCCCTAGGGCTCCCGCTTGCCCACAGCGGTAGCCCGCGGCTCCTGCCGCGCTGTGGGAGCCCTGCGGCTCTCCGGGTCACACTGGGTCGAGTGTCAGTGCCCCCCGGACACTGCTCTGCTGAGGCAGAGCGAGCTGGCCGCCCTGATAAAACTGAGCGGGTTTGCGATGCCCATCTTTGTTGCTCTTTGCTGGACCCTCTCTACAAGTTCCGTGTTCCTCTTGTCCTGGGGAGCCCAGAACTGCACCCAACACTCCAGGTGTGGCTTCACTAGAGCTGAGGAGAGCAGCAGGATCCCCTCCCTCCACCTGCTGGCACCTCCTGATGCAGGCCAGGATCCCATTTGCCTTCTTGGCCATGAGGGCACACTGCTGATGCATGTGTAACTTCTTGTCAATCAATCAGGACTCCCAAATCCCTCTCTGCAGAGCTGCTTTCCAGCAGGTCAACCCCTAATCTGTCCTGGTGCCTGGTATTATTCCTCCTCAGGGTTATTTGTCCCCAGGTGCAGGACCACTCTGCATTTGTCCTGTTGAACCTCATGAGGCTCCTCTCTGCTCCACTCTCCAATCTGCCCAGGTCCCTGTGACTGGCAGCAAAGCCCTTTGGAGAGGCTTTTGCATCATCTACAAACTTGTTCAGGGTGTACTCTGTCCCCCTTATCCTGGTCATTGATGAACAATTTGAACAGCACTGGTGTTGTGGATACTTATTCTTAGGACTTCTCTCCTGTAGTCAAATCCCCACATGAAAATACGTAATTAGAAGTTTTGAACTGAGATCTGACCTAGAGTTATCTCCTGCCAGTTTCTCAGAGTACTTGCTATGGAAAAAGCATGATGTGAACGACCCTGGAAAGAGTTCTCAAATACTAGGAAATGTTTCTGAGAGACTAAATGACCTTCAGGGATGAAGCAGTTTAGAAAGGCCTATCTAGTTCTGCATATTCTATGTTCATTCTATGTAGGTACACCTCACTTTTGAAATATCTAGGATGGACTGCAACAAATGCTTAACAGTGTCTATAGACAAATGTTTTAGAATAAAATCAGAAGGACTGTTGACTCCAGTTGAAACTTCCAGGGACCTTATTTCCTGCATATGGAAATAGATAAAAAAAAATGGTTGTTGCCACTAGAGGCAGTCTGATATCTTAACTGATATAAAATACCATTGATAGTCAACAGAAAAGTGCTGGAATAAATAGCTCCAAAGAAGAAATTAACACTAACAAAAGACGTATGAAAATCCTACTGCCTTGTAGCACTGAGATATGTATCACAAAAGACAGATGGAAAGTGATTAGCGCTATCTAGTTGTCTTGGTGCTCAGTTATCATGAAATATATGAGCATCTCCCAGGTGAAGTAGACAATTTCTGTCACTCTGCCATGAGAGAATTAAAACATAGAGTTAAGCAGTTTGCCTGCACTCACACAGGAAAGCTGCGAAATAGCAAGATACACAATCCAGGTCCCCTGAGAATCGCTCCATTCTCTGATCCACAAACACTATCTTCTATGTCTTTGCCAGCTGCTCAACTTTTTTATTTCAATCAACCACTTTTCTGACAGAAAATCTTATTGCTGAGTTGTTTGCCCTTGAACCAGTTTAAAAAGTATATAGACATTCTGAATGGAAGATGGATACAAAGTAGGTTTAAAATCTGTACTCACTTTGATCTGCAAGTGAAAAAGCACAGTGGAGAAAGTAGACAAGTCAGAGGCTTGAAAGCAGCACTTTGGAAAAGTAGATTAAAGATATTATTGATTTATATGTTCAAATACTTTATACTCTTGTCAGAATATGCTTTTTTACTGTCTGCAGCAAATAACCCTACTTGTCATCCAACCCAAAGAGATAGCTTAACCTTTTATTAAAAACAGCAGCTCTCAAAGCAGCCATGGACATTTCCTTGCCTCCTGGGTCCAAGCCCGTTGTACACATCCAGTCAGTACTCAGCACTGTCAATCGATTCTTCACAGAATCATTGTCCAGCTCCCCCGCACCTAAGGAAATGCACTGCATGAGCAGTACGAAGCAGTATCAACTGATGGCTCAGTGCCATTAAATTATCAATTGGCTGTAGGATCAGCTAACTAACCCAATCAAGAACTGTTAAACTTGTTGGGGACTCTCTAGGAACAGACAGATTGCTTTATAAATAATTTATTTGTCTCATTTGCAGCCGAAAAGAAGCTTCTCTTTTGTGTAGCTTATCTAATTGATGTCTCCACTCCATTGATTTAAAAAAAGAGAATCTTTGTTATCTCCTCCTCATCTTACTTGGTCAGGCCTTCTCTTCATAATACTTGCATCTGTATACATATTTTTTATGCTGCTCTTGATAACCTATACCTTTTAACAGAAGTTGATAGAAAGCTAACTAGCACCATAAGATGAATGCAGTATTTACATATCAGTAGCATATATGCCAACCTAACATTTGAGGATTTTTACACTGCTTTTAAGCATAGTCCTTCCTAAAACTGGTTATGAATTTTATAAAATGTACTTTTTCTTTAAAGAAAGATAACTATTTGAAACCACCACTGCTAGTGAGAACAGACAAGTTTTATAAGTTGACTCATAAAAGTCTTGGATAAAAATATGTAGTTATGATATCTGAACTTAGTATTTTCAAAAATGAAGTTGTCTTTTTCAAATGGAAAATCTATTCATTTCCAATATTTATGTTTTAAAAGATTTAAAATATTCACAAAGTCAAATGGAAAAAGTGGTTTTCAAAATCAGTAACAATATACCAATATTACAAACCTTCCTATTTTTTCCCCACGGATTATCCAGTCACAATGTTTTATCAGATAGAGTCCCTGCACCATGTAAGGGAGATGCTTCAAAATTTTATTCTCAAAAAATTTCCTCTATTTTTTTCATATCACTGCTGCCTATTCAGATGTCACAGATCAGGCAGTCTTATAAAGCAGTCCTCACTAGGTCCTTTACTAATAACCTTGCCTGTTATCCAAACATCTGCTCGTGCTTAGTATGCTGCTTTTAAAAACACAGACATTGGCAAAAATGATACATTCCATTATGGCCTTTCCAGTAGATCACTTTGGTACTCTAGGTGTTATTCAGACTTTCTACACTAAAGAAAGAGCCATTTCACATTTCAGATCCAGAGTCGGAAATACTGCTAAAACAGTCTGATCTGTACAGCACTATGCCATTTCTAGTTTCAATGCTGGCTGATGAAGGCAGATAAAAAGATATGTAAATACTTAAAAGCATAAGTTGAATTTGAACTTTGAGCAATAAATTGAATTTGAACCTTGAGCTTTAATACACTGGACATGCTTGGCATTGCTGTTGTCAAGTTCTGTATTTAGCAAATAACTTCTTGTGTACTGCATCAGTACTTCAGTGTGCGAAGTCTGTAGTGGAGATTCAATTCTTACGGCTCAGGGAGCCTCTCAGAGCCTGCACAAAATCTCAGTTATAAACAGAAACATTAGTGCATTTTCTAATTTAATTTTTTTTTTCAGTGTGTGCACTCCTGAGAGCAAAAGTGGCCGTGGCAGAGCTGTATACACACAAAAATTGTTGCAAAAATTGTTTGTTCATTAGAACACAGGGCTGACATTGTTATCTCATCTCTGAAACATCAATAATAAAATTCCCTTGTCTAGTAGACTTCATTGTCCCATATAGGAAGCTTTTGACTACAAATTCAAATTTTGGTAGTCTTTTGGCCATAGGAAGAGTTAGTCATTTAATTAATACACCACTAACAAACAACTTAACCCCTTTAAAAATGAAATCCTGCATGCTGTAAGAACAAGGTGACAGTTCAGAGACAAAGGAAGGGTCTCCACTGTTGTCAGCCCTTACCATCTGATTGTGTGAGTCACCTCTGCACCTGACTCTCTGCATGTTAGTGTTCCTGATTGTTAGATAAGGTAATGGTCCCCTAAGCTACCAAAATGCTTTAGCATCCGCAGACAAAAAGCACTGTGGAAGTACAAAAGAACTGTTTACATGAGTTAAAAAATAACTTTTAACCTTTGATCTTGAAGATCTATTTCACCTGTTCACCATATGCTCAAAGGCCTAACAGTTTCAGCTTTACTTTTTTTTTTTTTCTGTAGATACACTCTCTGACTTCTCTGCCCTCATGTTTTTAACTTGAAGGTATCCAAGATGTTTCTTAGTAATTTTATTCTGCCAGCAACACACATTCTTTGCCTCTCAGGATCTGGGAAATTTGCTGCATTCCTCTCTTTTCCACACTGCTCTTTGGGGAAGTTAACCTCTGAAGAAACCCAAGCAAACAAACAAGAAATCCCACAAGCATAAGGGATTTGCAGCATGTTGGAAATGGTATAGGGGTGGAAAAATAGCTCTGTGGTTGTCAGCTGAACCTGATCCAAATAATCTGATCAAAGATGATAAGTAACTCGACTTTGTTTTGTGCGAAAAAGACCTCTGTTTACACATTGATGCACAACGACAGGAAACCATTAGGAACATTAAAACATTTGGTCTGGAAAAAGAAATATGATGGCTAGAGAAGAAGAATTGCAGTCTACAGAAGGAAGTCAAGTCTTTTAGGATTTCTGGTGAAAAAGGAGATGGTAGGGAATGTCAAAGTTTATCCCAGGGCACGTATTTTATAGCCAATATCCTGCTTCTAATATCTGGTTTTTGATTTAGAGACTGTTGTAGGGCTATAAAAGGGACAGGAATGGGAATAGAGATGGCCATAAGCACTTGCTTATGCACCTGCATGGTGATCATGTTTTTAAATGTAAAAAGAAAAAGATTTCCTGAGCCACAGCGACACAGGGAGAAGAGAAACATAAAGAAGGCAAGAGATCTCACACCTTGAAAACTGAGAACTGAGCCACTTGAAAGTACAGTATGAGAGACTGAAATAAATTCTGTTCCTCCTCTTCCCATATCTCAGATCTGTCAGCCTCGACTTCCTAACAATTACATAACTCATCACTTTCTCTCTGACAAATTGATACAATTTCCTCATGCATTTAGCTATCCTCTTCATCTCCATTTCCTCCTCCCTCCTCAACCCCAGCTTTCCTAAGCACATAGAAATAGCCATGTTCCTCATACTAAAGGCCCACCTAAGAAGGTAGCATACTGCCTTGGTAGATGAGTAGTAAAGGAAAGGTGAGAGCAAAGAGCAGGTGAGAGCAAATGCTGAGGGAAAGTGAATGAGAACCGTGCAAATATGGTTTAGTTCTCTCCTGGATTCTAGAACTGGACTGTTTCATGTCATCTTGAAATGCCCGAGGTGTAGCCTTCTTACATGACATTGTCAAATCTCTTTTGGAAATCATTCATAATTCTGGCCTCCGCAACATCTCACCAATGTGAAGTCATAAAGCTTCACCATGAGTGTGGAAAAGACACTATCCTACCTCTTTTTATTTTTTCAGTACTTCTTGATAGCATTTCATTTGTCTCTTGTTCCACTTCTTGGATAATGAGACTGGCAAATTCTTTATTTGCCTTTTTGCTTATTTGCAGATCTCAAACATCATATCCATGAGCTGTCTCTTTTTCAATCTGAAGAGTCTATTTTAACTCTACCTTAATAGAAGCCATTCAAATCCACGGAATATTCTAGTTCCTTTTCTTTAATCCTCTTCTATATACTATGTACTGTATACACTGCATATTATATATATCATATTCTATTTTCACTAGGAAAGATCAGAGTTGCAAACAGCATTCATAGGTGAATTGCCTGCTCTAATTTCAGAGTTGGAAATATGTAATGATAAACTAGGTTATAATTGCATTTATATCACTTCCTTCTAACCAAAATTCCTACAGATTTGACAGAGGCATTGAGAGGCAGAACTTATATTTCATGTCTGATTAAAAATTGTTTGTATTAAGAGTGGGGCCTTTCAACCTGAGCAATAGTCTTTGCAGACAAAAACATTTTCAGAGGACTTGAGCAAGCCCTAGCCATTTGGAAGAATTTACCTCAGACTTAGTCCTATTTTCTAGTCTAATCCTTAGAATAGTTTCACAACGCTTGTTTTTTTAGTTAGATGGATATTCCAATTTCCTGTCTATCCCCACAGTATTGGAGAAGGGGTGAGGAGAGGAGGACAGAGATGTGATTAAGGTTTAAGAAAGCACCTGTGCATGTTTTAACTTTTTATCCTGTTTGTGGCACTCCTATGAGAATTTGCATGGAGCCAAAGCCTGAAAAAGAGATGCTTGAGAGAGTCCGGCTTAATACACCATTTGCCAAACAATGAAACTGACCCAAAAGTTCCTTATATAGATTATTTGATCATGCCTCTTTTTAGGGCCTTTCACTCTCTTAGAAATGCAGAAGTGTTTCTGCTTTGATAATAGATTCATTTTTTTTATTACAATAGTGATCTAACTCTTAAGCCAAGTCCAGGGCAACGTGAATGTGCCCAAAGAACTGTTTAGTTACACTTGCTGATAAACACACTGACAGATAATGAGCTAAACAAGATCCTTTAGAGATTTGTCATAGACTATTAGACTGAGTCAAAGCTGGTAAGATACAAGAATGATTTTCACATTCCCAGTACAAAGGCCTATGGAATAAATCACTGTCCAACGAGAGAGAGAGACCGTTTGTTTGTTTGTTGGTTTGTGTTTAGAGTTACTTGTTTTTGGATCTATCTGACACTAATCTCTATGCTGCTGAAAGCTGGGTATTATTAATATCAGCTATGTTGATTACTATTTTCAAAGAAGATGCAATATTCATGCAAGCAACTCCAAGTGTGTCTTAGGAGCAAAAAGCTTTCCAAAACTTTCTAACCTAACCATTTTGTTGTAAAGACTAATAAAAAACATTAAAAATATGTGGTAGAATATAGCTAAACATATTAACACATCTTCTTCCTTAGACTTTGAAATATGATGCACATATTGACCAATAACTGGGCATTTAAAAATCACTCAGAAAATACTAAGTGTTGTCTACAATAGCCTGAGGACTCAATCTGGCCTAGAAATGTATTCTAAAGAATGGTAAGAGTACAGAAGTGTATGACATAAAGTAGGTGCAACTTCATAACAGCATTTTAATTAACTTGTTATGTTTTTAAAAAGAAACAGAATGTACTTTCTGATGTACATTATAGATATCATATCATCCTACTTGCAGCTGTGACACAGAAGAGAAGAAGTAAGTCATTATTTCTTTTCTTTAATGATAATTTCTTTTCTTTAATGGCTGAACAGTACATGTCATCCTTTCTCAGAAAAGCAGAGGTTTAAACAATACTATAATGAAGGCATAAATTCAGAGATAGGGAGATTATAAAGAAAGCATTGTGAATGTGTGTACTTCTTCTATAATAGACTTTTGAATTTGGAAGTAATGTCCTGCCTGAACTACTTTTAAAAAATGCAGTTTTGAATTGGAAAAAAAATCCTTTAGAGGTAAAATCTATTAGAAATTGTTTTAATTGTTCTGAAAAGTACTTGCCTACACAATGATAAAATTTACTTCATTCCAAGTCTGAATTTGCTTGAATTCAAATTTCAATAAATATGTCTATTCATACTTTTGTAGAGCTGAGTATCTGAGAATAAACACAGGCAAATGAGCGTCTGTCCATTTCTGAGAAGTAAAGACTGAGCATTTAAAAATCCCATCTCCAAATGCCTACCCTGGAAAACCAAACATGTAAGTTGAACCACTTTTTTCTTTAATAACACCAAAACTGTCTTTGACTAAGAAAATGAAGCATTTTCTATTATCACCTTTTTGTTGCTATTTGAAAACTATGATAAACTTATATCCTTACTTTCTTTTCATAAGGTAAACAAATCTGTTTCTTTCAAATTTCATTAATGAAAATTCCAAATCGCTAATAATTCTTGTCTTTTTTTTTCTGATTCATCTCCAGTTTAATAATGTCTATCTTAAATTGAGAACACGTGCACTTGACACATTTGTCACAGTAACACAATTACAAAGGCAAAAGGTCCCCAGTTTATACATTAACATTTTCTGTGTAGCATTGTTCTGAGACTTCACATTCACCCATTGAGATTTCCAGGTGCTTTCCTGGCAGTTCTGGCTTAATGAATACATGCACAGATACTAGTGTATGTCAGTTTTTCATCATGAATAACCCAAGGACAACAGGGGAGGTCAAACCACTGTGTGGATGAAAGAATGAAGAGATGGCATTATGTGTGAAGCTAAAGGAATACCGAGAACAAGATTCATGCTGGTTTTTTTTTTGGTTTTTTTTTTTTTTGTTTTGTTTTTTTTCATCCAATGGTTAAGGTACTACCTGAAGTACTTTAGTTAGGAACATAATTGCCCCATGCTGCCTCTCTAGTCAGTAGAGATAGGTGCCTCCAGGATGCTTTTTGAGTCTTGTAAGAAGGCCTCATACTCACTCACTTTTCTTCCTTTACATAATATTACATATTTTAAAGGATCTATGTTAAGAGGTCAGAAACTGCACCCCAAGTTCTTCATCTCACTATTTTTCTTCGAGAATAATGACAGACAACAAATATTTTGTACGAAGGCAAATCTGCATAACATATATGGAGAAGTACATTAGCATTCAGCCTTTACTGCTGGAGAAACTTTCACTTATGAAGATTGTAGGGAAATGTAGCCATTAACCTTCATCATGAATAATTATCTATGATGGCAGCTGTACTTAAGGTTCATCTCTCAGTCAGTGTTTGTCCAGACAATATCTAAACTGACCAAAAGCAAACACAAAAACCACACCATATATAAGCCAATCTGTCAAAATCTGCTTGTGCCTGCAACTATATGAAACTGAATTAAGAGTCTTCAAATAAGTCCCATTCCAGATTTATTTTTAGTTTCTGAGATAATTAAGATCTTTCTATATTCTCAGAAGCCTATTTATTATTCAAAGAGTGAATTCTCTAAAAATTGTGGGTCCTGCAATTTTAAGAAAGATCATACATGCAACTCAAAGATGAAACAGAAACTACAAGAGGAGGAACTTGGAAGAAGAATCCAGAAAAACAAGGCTCTTTATGTGGCTTGGAAATCTGACCAAAATTGCAGCACTTCTGTAAAGTGTTCCATTAATTGAAGTGCATCAAGATATCAAGAAGAACAGAAGTTAAGAAAGTGCAGGGAAGATGAAAGGAAGAGTAAAAAGCTTCCAAAAAGTAAATGGGCACTTTGAGAATCAGTTTTGGTCTTGAAATATTGAATATACACATATGGCTCTTTCAAAAACTATTATAAAAAGGAAGGTGGGGATATTTCTTCAGCTCTAACTTAAAAGCCACATGATTTTAATGAAGTTCCATATTTGGTTTTAGACATATAGTATAACTTTTGCTTAAGCTGTCAATGCTGAAGGGACATTTGGGAACCTTCTTTGAGGTTAAATTATTTGGTTGTCCATTACACACTATATTTTTACTAACTGAAGACATAATACAAAGATCAAGAAATTTCTAGCTCTGTCAATCTACCAATCATTATTTTCTCACAGGTAGTGGTATCCTTTTCTTCCATTCTGAGGCAAAATGACAGAGCAGTGGACTTAAGAACTATTGTTTTTGTAGCTTTTTTGAACCAAATAGATATTTTGAAAATACAGAGAAGGAATAAAGATATGGAAATAAGGGAGGACACTGAGGAAAAAAAAAGTAACTGAAGAAAAAAGATGAAGGTATAAGCAAGAATCCTGACTGGAAAAAAAAAAGAAGTTACACTTTATTAAATTTTGCCTTCCGTTTAGTTATGGTGCTAACACAAGAGACCTCAGTGAGAAGTCTAACACAAGGAATCCTCAGGGACCTACCTCTCTTCTCATACCAGTTGTCCCTTTTGTGGACAAAAGAGAGGTTACACTGATATAATGCACGGATTTTGAATTGTTCTGCTGGAGTAGAAATGAGGAAAAGCAGGTATTATGTCAGAATGATTGTCTGAAGCTGCCAACCTTCAGAGGTAGATATCACTACATTCATTTTGACTGGCTCCTATCCATAAAAAATTATTTACAATCATGTGATATGGACATGAAATTTTTATTTTATCCATGGCTACCTCCTGAAGCACAAGGCAATACTGTCATGAAGGGGATTAGCCAGATCACTGAGCTGTCCCAAATAGGTAAAATATGACCCACAAATCAAACAACTACAGAGACTGAATGATAAACAAAGGAGCTACAGTTATTATAAATCATATTTTTAGTAGAATTGTTGTTGCTGAAGAAGCATGCCTTGGAAATAGGACTTTAGGAAGAATGAGCTTAGCTGTGATAAATAGAGGAAAATATTCTCTGTGTGCTTCTGCCTTGGAATTCAGCAAGTACCTTGGAGCTTTTGGGTTTTTATTTTTTTTCATACTCCCCAGGGAAAGATATTCCAGATCTGCTCAACAAATAGGGTTCAAATGATAGTGCTTAGGCTGCTTTTATCTGCCAGAGTAGCCCTGCCCAGCTGTAAGGATCCTTTATAAAATGCTAAGGACAGAGAAGAAACTTTTAAGGATAAGGAAATAAAAAGTGTCTGTCTGACAAAAGGAATATGAGAACAAAGAAAAAGAAGAAGGAAAGGAATAAAGAAAAGATAAGAATATACATCACCAGCTATTTCCAAGCAATGAGATCTGTATGTGAGGAACACAGACCCCCTGGGAAGTACAACATTTCAGAATTAGTTTGGAGGAGGTCCTGGAAAATGTACATGCAGAACAATTCTGCAATGGCAGCAGGGGGGATGGACTGGATGTGAACTTACTGGGTCTCTTCCATCTCCAGTTTCTATGAAAACAGTCACCATTCTTTAGCAATATGATAAATATTTAAAAAAATCATAGATACAAACTAAATAAAACATATTAAATAACAAGTTCAGCCAAGTTAATCATGACTTTTCAACTTTTTAAACCAAGACAGCAGGGAGGAAGAAGGAACAGGCTCGAGATTTTTAGTCCTCTTTGTTTAAGGCTAATTCACATAGGACACACCTTCATGAGACTTGTTCAATAACATTTATGGAGCTGGGCTGGAGTTGTTGTTGGATTGTCCTCAGTCCGCAGGGCTGCTGATTTTATCCAGTGCACACTGAGCGCTGTTTCTCTCTATCAGCCTTTAATTCAGATTTTGCCTTGTTTATGTTTCACTCCTAGATGGACCAGTAGATTACATTTGGGGTAGTGTAATATCAGTCTAGTCCTTTAAGCATGTAGTCATCCAGAGGAAACTACACCAAGAGCTGATTCCTTTTTTTATTCCTGCACTGACCAAAACAACATCAACTGCTTTCCAGCAGCAAATCTCCCTCTCTGTAAGATAACCATGTTTTGCAGATATACAGACTTCATGGTCCTCCACAGGAGGAGAAGAATTTTTGGCTCAAAAAACATAGAACTCTTATTATTTGAGCACATGGTCTATTCATAGACCATAGCTACAGTGAGTATATTCATATTCCATGGGACAGCCACTAGACAGTGATATAGCCACATTTACACAGCCAGAGTATGTCAGCTTCACACCTCAGTAATAACCACAGCCCCTCTCTGTAAATTTCCTTCACAGGCTATCAGCTCATATTTTCCCTGAATCCTAATTGAAGTTCACTTTTTGCATGTTCCTGTAGAGAACTCATCATTCAGTCTCGGCAGAGAGGGAACTCTGAATAAAGCCTT
>JAUBOD010000142.1:1033447-1047568 GCA_032353885.1 Nothura maculosa
AGGTGAGCGGGGCGCGGGCAGGTGGGTGCGCGCCCAGAGCGGGGCCGGGGCGGGGAGCGCTGCCCCCCGGGGCCAGCCCGCCAGGAGCGGGGCGCGGGGCCACCCCGCTTCGGCGGCGGCAGCGCCGGCTGGCCAGCAGCAGCGAGGCGGGGTAAGGGGCAAGCGGAGGGGAAACCAGGAGCACCTCAGGCCGAGCTCGGCCAACAGTCCCAAATGCAGACATAACTGCATAGAGGGACCCCTCTGCCTCCCCTGCCCCTTTTGGGGCAGGCTGGCTTCTGATGGGTGTAGGATGTGAGCAATAGGAGAAGTTTCTGTAGGGCTCGGCTCAGTGGTATTTTCTCTGGCTGAAGTTATCTAGAAATAATATTGAGGAGAAGAACAGTTAAGCATAACAAAACTTTAAAGAGCAACAGGTTGTTCTACTTCAGATCACACATACTAAAAAAAAAAAAAAAGAAACAAAAAGAAACAAAAAAAAACCTCCTTAATTGGCCTGATAGTAAACAGCTAAAAACAGTATTCTACATGCTCAATTACAGGGAGTGACAGTCTTGCTTTGTGAGTTCCTGATGCTACTCAAAACAATTGCCATTGCAAGTCAAAAAAGACAGAGTAGAAACTAACAAGTTTTTCCTAAATATCTTCACTTGCATTTTGGATATAGAATATGATCTTTAGAAGTACTTTGATATATTTAATCTTTGAAGTGTTTCCCCTTTTTCTTCTATTCTTCCTGCTTGAAGCAGATGGTCCATTATTCATGGAACCACTGCTCACTGCCAGGCTCTGTGCACCTTATTCTGTGGCTAGAATCAACCCTTCTGGACACCTCGGCATGGATTCAGTGGGAGAGGATGGGTAAAGAGCCAGCAGCCCTACATCTCGCAGCCATGGCCAGAGTGGTGCTCCTGTTTTGTCATGTGAATGATGAGAGAGGCTTTGCAGAGGATTCTTTCCCTGTTTCCCTCTTTTGAGGCAGTGTCTCGTTGACAGCCAGGGCTTTGTTGCCTCCTACTTGAGTCTTACTACCTGGTGTAAATGTAAAGAGGATGAGCTGGGAGGGGCAAGGTCAGAGGAATATTAGTGAGGCATTGCTAAGGCTGCTTTCCTGCCTGATTCCCTCCAAGCATTTATGGTGCTAATGGTGGAAATTAGAGCCCTTAACTCCTGTTCTTGATCTAGGCTGGAACAGGGCAACCATGGGCTCTTTTCCCTTTCCATTCTATCTCCTCACTCAACCAAGCTGCAGAGCTAACTCCTTTTCTCAATGAGAAATGCAAGTTGTAGTCCTGAGGACAGGGATTCTCCCTATCCTATGAGCAAGACCCTTCAGTCCTTCAGTCCTGCTCATAGGGAATTCAATGGGATTTTGTCATTGACCTCAGTGCTGTGAGGTCTGAGTCCATACATCTCTTCTAAATATGAAAGTGGAAAAAACATGAACAGTATTTTTGCTGAGATTTTGCTAAAGTTCACTGAATGGTGGTAAAAGGAGTTTATGGCTACAGAGATGAAATACTAGCTCAGTAGTTAGCTTTAATATAAATAAAGTTGTTAAAAAACAGACTATTTTAAAGCAAATTAATTGTGGCAGGCAGGTGGCAAGAAGACATACAGGACACTCTGACATCCTCCCTTTCTTTCTAAGACATGACATGGCTGATGTTTGCTGTCATCTATAACATGATTAGTGGTCCAAATTCAGTGCTTAAGTGTGCATAGGATGTCATCCCCATATTTGCCACCAAATAATCCTGCCCACAACTGTATGAAAGGCTAATGAATGAATGGGGTGGCATCCAGGTAAAATTCTAGTAATAGTCACAAAGTAGCAAGGGAGCAATATTGTTAGAGTAGGGTGCACAGGTACCTTCCATCCTGAAACAGCTCATGATACAGCTCAGAGGAAGAATTCGGAAGCCAGGTCTTTCAGTCTGACACCATTTACATCATTATCTGACTTGAGCACTTTCTTGGTATTTGTTCAAATTTGTTTGAATTATCTTCTGAAATACCAGCAAAAACCCTCAAGTTTGCAATCAAGTGTTTCCTAAAATGGCAGAGAAGGTTGCTTTTGAGTAAGCTCCCCTTGCATCTGCATGTGTTCTGTTGGTTGCAAACAACCTTTTCTGCATAAATGGATAGGCTTT
Organism: Nothura maculosa; assembly: GCA_032353885.1. Taxonomy (NCBI): domain Eukaryota; kingdom Metazoa; phylum Chordata; class Aves; order Tinamiformes; family Tinamidae; genus Nothura; species Nothura maculosa. The sequence goes on from JAUBOD010000142.1 coordinate 1,035,601, forward strand.
CTCAGTCACTTATTAACTGCAAGAGTGAGGAACGCTTTTCTTGCTCTAATTTGTACCAAGGATTGTAAGAACATTATTGACACTCTAGATTGAGGAGAGCATTGACTGATTGGTAGCTTTGGTACTGCAACCTGCTTTCTTGTTGTAGCAGGGCTAATTCTTGGTTTGCTGAAAAAGTTAGGATGACTGAACTCTGAAACCTGTAAAACATGAAAGACTGTAATCTCTCCGGGCATATGTAAGTGAATGCAACATGATCTAGCAACTTCAAAAAATAACAATTCTAGAACCTCCCCTCTGAGCTTGGATACTGACCTTGGACAAACTATTTATTTCCAGCTTCCCTGTTTGGAAAATGAGGATAAGGACAGCATTTCCCAGGATCTTATTAGAAAAGTCGTGTTTAGAAATAGGGATTCCAAAAGCACAGTGAAATTTCCATGTGAAACAGTCTGTATGATTGTAAAGTAATGTTAATATAAGAGGAAATGCAAGGGAGAGGGGTTCAGAGATCTCTAATCCTTCTTCCCACCATTTTCAGGACGGTTCATTTGACTTCCATGGTAAACAGGGAAAGATGATGCCTTCATCATCCTGCAGTTTTCAGGAGGATCTTATAAATACATCCCTTTTACACAAAACTCCTACAGATCTAAATCCAATTTGGAGATGAAGGTAGAATTTCATGCTATTGACCTTCAGATAATTTCTAACCATTAGTAGCTAGCTCAGGTTGGCACATAACCACTAGTTATGTCAACTTGGGGTTGGCATATTAACTATTTCTGCCTACAGTGCCTGGCACTGGGACAGAAACTATCTGGTGTTCAATATTTTGGTGGACAAGATATTGAACACTTGGTTTAGAGTCTGCCCAGGGCATGATGGTTAGTAACTGTCCTGGTTCTGATTTTTACTTTCTGAAGAATATGTGCTTTGGGGAGGTATGGCCTTTTTTTTTTCTATTTTTTTCTCTCTATGTAATTCAGATATTGCGTCTCTTGTATGGAAAGTAACGATCACTAGTGCAGTGTAAGTATTCATGGATAATTTTGTCATTTGACATCCTAACAGTGGCTATTCCAACACCTACCATTTTGCTGCATGGCCCAGGAAACTGGAATTTGTGAGAGAGGTACTAAGAAAAGAAAAAGAAGCCAGAGAAAAGAAGGTAGTATGGAAAAGAAAGAAGAGACTAGGGTAAGGGTGGCAGCAGTCTTAGCAAGGGGAATATTTTCCAGTCAGCAATTCTGAATGCAATGTTAAAAAATAACAACCAAAAGTTTTATTTTACTACATAGAGCCCAAATTCTTACTTTGATCTTTATACAAGCTTCCCTTTGGCGTCTGTAGGAGATCAGTGGAAGGAGGGGAGTGTGAGGTCTTAAATTTATGATGCAGCCTGTGGACAGTCATGAAATGGAATTGAGCTCTTTCCAAAAATGAATACATTGCTATGAGTCAGCCAGAATGGTACATTTTTTTGTATCACAAGTCCTGAACCCAACAGTAAAACTCACAACCTAAATAATAGGTAAGTCTTCTGAACACACTATTGCAAATCATTTGGCCAGCTTGAAAAGTAACAAAAGAATAATATTGAAAACTGCCCTCTGTTGAGCTTTGAAATTAACTTGGTGTTACTTCTTCTGTTGATAGGAATTCCTTAATACATTTGATAGTGTAATATTGTACACAAACACACTATTTTTTACACTTTTATCTGCATTTAGAAATACAGATATTTTACCTTATTTTTACCTCTTAATTTAGGAAAATTGACTTCTAATGACTAAAATAAATTCTCTTCCCACATAATTTTCTTAAATAATGCGATCAATTTAGAAGATTTGCTAATTACACATTGCTTGAAAATACCAATATGCTTTAGGACAATATGAGACCATATGACATAAACTATGCAAATGAGACACCTGTTACTTTTGGAAGAACTGGAAACCAGGCAGAGATGAGAATGGGAACAAACTGTCTCAGTGACTGTGCAACAAGTCTGTTGCTCTTACTTTGGCTCTTACAATCTTAGTGCTCGGCAATCTCAGGTGCTCTCCAGGAGCACTCCCTCATGGGAGTAACCCTTGGTTTCAGACTGTATTCATGTGGTCCCTTGAATATATTGTGACAAAACTCTCTGCAAAGCTAAGGCAGAAAAAGAGTTCAGGCCCTGATGGTGGTAGCGTTCAGCAGGGGAGCTGCAGATTAGAGACAGAGGCAGCAGATGGGTTATTCAACCAACCTCTTATTTAAGTTGTTTGAAAAGCTTAAAGCGATCTGGAGCTTGCAGACAGTTTCATTAAAACCTTTCTCCCCCTCCCCTGATCTTTTAAGATCTAAACTAAAACTGGTGGCAAGGGTGACCTCCTTATTCCCATCTTGGTCCACCCCACATCTCATTGTTGTCATTGGAATACACAGAGCAGGTTTCTGCTAAGTTCTTTAGCCCCACTTGAGATCTCATTCTGGGAAACCATGACTAAATAAATTCTTGCATGCTATAATCAGTCTGCTAGGGTAGTAGTCGTCAGGGTAAAATATATGGTTTCATGTATTGTAAGGATTTTGAAACCATTGGACTTCGTATTTCCTAGCAATTTTTTGACTAACCCTGAGAAAAAAACCCAACTGTTTAAGGCCTGAAATACCAGTTTTCAGATCTATCCCTTTCTTTCAGGAGGAATTTAATTGAGCTGTACCCAGTCTACACAAAACCATTCCCCCCTAGGCCCTACAAAGTGACAATTGTTCAGATAATATTCTTTCTACACTTGAGTTTTTGGTAGTATTTTGAAAAGTGGAATTGGTGCTTTAGAGGAAACTTTATATAGGAAAGACCACAATCTGCTGAAAGGATGACTAATTTACATCACATTTCAGTCCCACAAATATTGTGTCTTTAGTATACTTGTATATTTTGCAAGGCTGTCATATATTATTGCACAACTGATAAAATGTCAGGCCCTGCAGATAAGCTTCTTCTATACAATTGCCTTCAGTCTAGGGAAGAAGCGCAGATTTATGAATTGAACTGTAATCCTAAGTCTTCTGCTGCCTAAATTTATTATTTCAAGGAACCTGCCTACAGACACCTTAGGGAGGCAACTGTAATTCTCCTGTTTTCTATAACAAAGACTGAAGCAGCTGGAATCAGCTAGTGTTTTAAAAGCTAGATATAAAATTCTGGTTTTATATGACAGAAATCAGTTCTCCCATTGCACCAAAATGATCTTTTAAAAGAGAAACCCATATGATACTTTTGCACAATACACAAAGATATTAATAATATTAATAGCAAACATGATGTGTGAATGTACAACATTGATTCTTGAAATGGTTTTTGTTTATATCTTTAGTAAATGAACTAGTTGCACATTCTTTCTCCTGGGTAGTGCTAAGCTGAGTATTATAAAAATAGCTGAAATAAATTGCCACATCCATTAGTCCTGAGGAAAGTTTGCGCAGTTAATGGCCTCTAATGTGTCATGACCATTTTCGTGGATATTTGCAGTCCTAAGCCTCTGAAAACAGCTATGAAGCAGAAAGGTCTGCTTAACTTTAAGGAGAAGGTTTTACCATCCCTCCTGCACAGTTAGATCAGAACATGTGTTTTGAAAATGTTTACTCGGGACTTTCTGTTCAGAGCTTAGAGTTGTGTCTGTCTGTGAGGCAGTACAGGAGGCAGTGTCAATGTTGCTTGCAGAGCTGAAGTTCAATGAGATGTTGGCCCTCCAGGCTTAGGCAGCAGATGAGGGTGGAAAAAATCCTGTACCTGAGGGAGGAGATGATTATCCCAAGAGCCTTTGAAGACCTGAGCTTTAGCTCCTCAGTGTTAATAACTACGATTCTGTAGTGTTCTAATTCAACTAGAGCAAATCTGATGCTGTATCAGCAGCACTGAAAGAGGTAGTGAGATGACAAATGCTGTGGCTGCAGCACTGGGATGGTCTGGAGCAGATGCAGGGCCCTGATAAATAGCAGTGGTGGGGTGGAAGTTGAGATAGGCACAGTGCTGAGACTGTCCACTCACAGACCTACCTAAGTGAAACATGAAAATAACTTTGTCCACGGGTTATGGGAGTAAGCAGGGTCACTGAAACAAACTGCTGCTCTAGAGGCTGTGAGGCTGTGTGAGCTATTACTTGTGTATAAGGATGCTGTATTTCCAGCTAATGCTTTGTTCTTCTTTCCTATAAAAAACTATTACCTGCTTTGTGCATCAGTTAATTATTTTTAGGAATGGATTTATTGCCTGTTAATGACATTGAGGGACAGTGCTTAGTTACCATGGTTTTAGGTGGGCACTTGAGCTGTGACAGTTGCATTTGGCGATATATTTTAAGAAGAACCTTTTCCTTGGTAGCAATACTTGGCAAATGACACAGCCATAGTTTGGATTTAACACATTGTCCTCTGAGTGCATCCTCTGACAAGAGAATATTGACAATGATTATTATTGTGAAGCAGATTATTTTACTGCCACTGTATCAAAATAATTAATTTATTCTGAAATTAATTTTTTTTTTCCTGAAGCACATAATCCTGACATATGATCTTTCCTTATAAGCAATGCCATGATACTGTCAATATATGTAATTTTTAAAGTGAAATCTTATTCTGGGAGGTGACTTGTAGAGGTCCTATTTTCCTATGCAATATGTGTATTGCACAAATCCCTCTTGGACTGCTTATTTAGCTTATAAAGCCACTGGACTATTGGCATCTCTGTAACATGGTGTACCATTACAGTGCAACAGAAATGATCAGAATAACAACTAGACATAAAAATATACAGATTTTAGAAAACCTTACTCTGAATCATAACTATGTCAAATAGCAAATCTCATCCCAACACTAACTCATTATACCTACATTTTTCCTAAATGCACAAAGAAACAGAGAGATCTACTAATTCCTCTACAGAATGTATATCTAATATATTGTCCCAGACCATTTCTTCAGAAAAATTTTGCATGCTTCAAGACAGTGTTACAGTGAAAACTACATGATATAACATTGAGGAAATAGAGTATAGCTGTGTAAACAAAGATTGAATGATAATGACTACTCAATTCAACTACTCAACTACTTGAAAAATCAAAAGGTTATTCCTATTCATTCTGTAGTGAGACCCAAAGAATTTCAAATGGACAAATAGAGAAGTACCAAATTTAGCTTATGTTACAGAATTGAGCTAGTTAAGTGTTCAGCTCAGTTCTAGTTCAGGGGCAGGTATGACTGAAGTTGTTTCAACCCATTTCAGCAAAATGTCAAAATAATCATTTAGGTTCAGCTCTGCTTTGAGGAAAATAAGTATAATTTGGCTTACAGCTCGGATTTGTTCGTGTCCCCTGGTTATAGGATGATTTAGTTATGCATAAGTAATCAAATAATTAGCAGTTGAATAAGGGAAAATTGGACTGCGGGTGCTGAAATTTTGATTAACTTTACACGGTTCTATATTCATTTGGAAATTTTGTATCATCAATTAATTTCCATTGCTGTTCTTCATGTATTATTCACTATTGCAGAGTTTCAAGTTATAATCAATTAGAAAGCAGAGATCTTTCCAGGTCAAATGATATGAAAAGAAAGAAACCTGCCCAGATGTTTTTTCTCTGAACAACTCTCCTGCACAAACATAGAATAGTCTTCGTTCCAGACTATTTCAATTTTGTGCATGCCTGCTTTTTGAGCATTTCACATAATATAAAAGTTGTACTAACCAGATAGTAAAAAGAAATAAAACATTTAAAATATTTGTACATATATTAATCTAATGAATTAATCTAATGACTATTTAACCTTACTTGGCAAGATACTTTAGGGTTTATGTCAATTGTCATTGCAAGACTTCAGTGACACAGAGATTGACTCTATTTTCAAAGGGGATGTGGAGCCAAGTATTTGAAGTCTTTGAAGAATTTTTGGTCTACAGTGTGCAGAGCAACAGCTGACTTTTGGTAATTAACCATGTGTCAAATTTTCAATCATAACTTTATGGATTCCCTACACAGTATATTAAAGACCTGACTGAAGATTTGCACAATACAGATAAATGGAAAGCCAAATAAATTATCATGGAATAAGATGGTAAGAAAAGGGTCTTTGACCCTTTTCCTCTTTCCTATTATTCAGCTTGTGTCCTCTTAACATACTGCCTGTCTTCTGGTACTGTGCCTTTTCCTTACACTTCTAAACTTGCTATTATCACACAGACTTTTGCTTTGCTAATGTGGGTGAGTTTTATTCTATTCTTTTGTTATGCAGTCTGTCAAGTATCAGACCAATATAGGCTCAGGCCCTGTAGGTGAGAGAGGTGTTCTTCTGTCTAATTTAAAAGCTGTAATTTTGAGATCTGAGCTGCGGGGCTTATTTGAGGTTGTATGGGAGCATAATTGATCAGTGTGTTGGCTTGCATGGGCACATTCATTATGCACAACAGTAAGTGCTTATGGTTCTGCGTAATTAGGGAAAAAAGAGACAAGATGTTTTGGATGACTGATGGAGGAAAAATGAGGAAGGAAAAATTAGACAGAGAAAGCAAAATTATTTCTATTAGTTGTGGAAGCATGCAGAAGTGGTATTGGGCAAACATTTTTTCAAGTACATAATAGTTTTCATTCTAAAAGAACATGACACACAGCACAATTGAATGATCATATCCTAGTGTTTGACCAAATTACTTGGTTTGTAGGAAGTTCCAATGCAAGTCTTTCACCCAAGTCACGTCCAAGTAGAGCTGGCTGGCCTCCAGAAGAAGAGTATGGCAGACAAATGCACATCCCATCAATGTTATCAGAGAATCAGAGAATGGTTAAGGTTGGACGGGACCTCTAGAGAGCATCTGGTCCAACCCCTCTGCTCTAGAAGGCACACCTAGAGCATGTGGCACAGGGCGGCATCCAGGCGGGTTTTAAGATCTCCTGAGAAGGAGGCTCCACAACCTCCCTGGGCAGCCTGTTCCAGGGCTCTGTTGTCCTCAAAGGAAAGAAGTTCTTCCTCACGTGGAGATGGAGCTGCCTGTGTTTCAACTTACACCCATTGTCCCTTGTCCTGTCACTGGCCACCACTGAGAAGAGCTTGGCCTCTTCCTCCCTACATTCCTCCTGCATGAACTTATACATTTTTTATACATGCTTATTGCAGTGCAGTATATTCTTTTTCACTGAACCTCCCATTCCTGGTTTCAGCTATTAATTTATTCCTGTCATGTTATTACCAAACTTTGTTCCTGCATTTTCCAGCAATTTGTTTTGCTGACTTGTATGAGAAATGGGTAGATGTTTTTTAGAAGACGTTCTGGCTTAGAGAAAACTTTAGTAGCTACAATGATTGATCCATTTTAATATGTGTCAAATGCACACATTGCGTCACTGTGTGCCTGACGTGTATCAAGTGTGTGTAAATGGTACTTAAACAGATCCCTGTCTCAAGGCCTGAACCACTTGAGGGATTGGATCTGTTCACCTATACCAGTTTGGAACCTGTGTTCTTGCAAATGAGATGTTAGAGTTTACCCAAAAAACTGTTACTTAAAGAGATACTTAGTCCACTTTTATTAGGCTTTCAAGATGCAGACTCCACCCAGCATAGTAGGACTAGATCCCAGAAGAGAAAGCATAGGCAATAGTTTTACTAATAAAGGCAGAGCTAGAGATAGCAGGCGGGCAGACAGGTACTGCTTCACTTTCAGACTTCTGTAATTCTAATTACAGAAAATATTGGAATAGAAATATATGCTTATAAAGAATAAATTCAAAAATATTAATTGCAAGTATATAACTAAGACAAGTGATAGTGGCTAATTCATAGTTCTTGATAGAAGACATAATAACAAGCAAATATGATAAGGATAATTGGAATAAAAATGGATCACATCAAAACAGGAAAAAGAACAGGCTAGGGATCCTGCATCTCAGCAGTGTATTCCTCATCTCTAGTTTCCAAAGTACAGCTAGGGCATTGTGTCTTCCTGATGCTCTTTTGTGCGCAGTAATGTCTGTTGGGATTCTTGCCCAACTGTGTCCTTTAGCCAGGATAAACATAAAATCAGTATGAGTTTTGAGAAACATCCTGCATAGTGTTAATATGCATGTCAATTGGTGAAAAACTGAGCACTAAAGAAATTTGCCTGTGTAATATCAAAGCAGGCTTACAAAAATGATTTTTAAGTGATGATGAATAGTCATAACAGTAACAATATTCATAGCTAATGATGACGCTTCTTGGTAGAAATATGAAGTTCTTTTGTTTCTGTGCTTAAACAATTTACAGCTGTTAAAGATGAGGGTGGGACTCGCTCTGGGAGGTTATCCGAGTACAGAGTGTCTTGCTCTGAAATGGCCAGCAATGATTTCTACTGATGAGAGGATACTGATAATCAAAATACTCTGCTTTCATAATATTCCTCTCTTATTAATCTCTCTCCAATAAATAATATAAATCTTTTCCATCTCTCCAGAAATCCCTTTGCTGACTTCCTTCAGATTCTGGAGGTGTTTATTGCCCCTTGATACTGATGTTTCAGACGGTGCTATTAGTCTTGAGTCTCCAGACATAGACATTGAATGTATAGGCTCATTGTTTTAAGGCTTCAAAGAGCTAAAGATAAGTGGAAAGAGTCTGGCAGGAAACACTATACTTTTCCTGATTTCACTTTTGAGAAATGAAATAAACATTTAAAATAGTCATAAATGCTTTTTTTATTAGATATATAAGCATGAGTTGTTTTCTATCCTCCCTCTTGCAGATAGTAGGAAAGAATTGTTTGTTTTTCAGGAGTGTGGTGGTATGACTTAATTTAATAATGTTTGCTAAGAAATCTTGGATTATTGCAGAAAATTAGGAGATATGCAGTATCATTATTATAATTTTATATATAATAATGTTCTATTCCTTTATTTTACTAAGGAAATATGACTCAAGCTCGGTATTCTCCAAAGAAGCAGTCAAAACTAATTTTCCATTTACTGACTTTGGAAGCAGAAATTTCTTTTGGTGCATTCAGCATTACACAAAGTAAATGACTGAGCAAAAAATAAAATAGACAAGAAATAAATATATGCAGTAAGCACAAGAAATCTTACTGATGTGGTTGTTCACTGTAGTACTTCTTACTACAGTTTTCTTAGTAATGTTTTCCCTGCTAATGGATTGAGGTCATAAAAAGGTTATAAATGCTAATGTTAGCTTTGTGTTCTCCTTCCTTCTTTACAGAAGGACCAATGGGGGGCATTTTGTTTTGTTTGAAATTGTTTCCCTTAACTTTGTAAATATCAGGAGAGACAAATGCATTATCTTCTAAAGATTTAAAAGCAGTTTTTCTTGACAGTTTACGATTTGCTGTGTCTTTGACCAAAAGCCTTGCTCAATGTAGCCAGACATAATCAATTAAAAACAAAGAACAGGTTGAACAATATGACTAAGATTTCCTGCTTCCAGTCAATTTCTAAATGTTTGTTGCTTTTTAGATCTCAAAATTTCCTTCTCAAAGATTAAGATAACTTTCTTTTTCCTCTTTATAAATTATTTTTAAGAATATTCTCCTCTTTATATACTTCTTTAGCTGATTTCAGATCTGGTTGACTTGCGTTTAGCAAGGACACAATCTGAGTGAAAGAGGAGAAGCCTTAGAAGAATTACAGAATCAGTTTTCAGGTGCAGCGTTCCCACTTCCCATTATAAGCATGGGTACATATCATAAAAGTGAACTGTCAATGAAATGACCTCTTACTAGTCTATATTTATTCTTATTTGTAGGCTTTGTCTTTGCTCTATTTGGTTTGAAAGTCAAAACAAAATATCGCACCATTGCTAACACTGCAGGTTTATCCTGCTATCTGAAAATCAAGCTGAGCTTGTTCTGCTTCACTACAGTAGCACCCACAGCACAAAGACTCTGGCTCTGCTACTTATCAGGGTTTTTTGATTATGATTGAGACAAGTACACATGTGACCTAGGATTCAACTTCTACAGTGCTGACACTATAGGAAACACTTCCTTTGTCAGTAAATTGATATGTCAACATCAGAAGTACTTATAATAGTTATAACTAGAAGTAACTTTTACAGATATTTTTTAGAAATTTTAGAGACAGTTTGAGGAATGCCTAAGTAGCTGAAACATGACAGCAATTAACTCCAGTGTTATAGTGCTCTCATTTTATCACAGGAACACATTTGTGCACACTTTATACACCTATTGCCTTTCAAAACTGAAGCTTGCATGATATCCCAAGAAGTTTGCAGTGCACTTAGTGTGAAACATGTAACAGCAAATATACACTTTGTTTACACAAATAACAACTTTATTTGTTGCCCAATTACTAATATCTCTTTGAGTCATGCTGTCATTGCATCCCGTAAAGAAATATGCCTTATTTTTGGAGATCTTGTAAACTTATCAAATTTATGGGTTTAAATTTCTGTTGAGTGCATCTCCCTGTGCTAGTTTAGAGAGACAAGAAGAGAAAACAGTGTTAGCTGCATTCGGGATTCTCGCCAGTCTTCATGGGATGGAAAATTCTTTCCCAGTTCCATATCTGACTTTAAATTTGACCCTCAGCATGTAAGCAAGATAGACCAACACACACACTTAAGAAAAAAAGACTTTGTGTCATAGCAGTATATTGGTGCAACTTTTGCAAGGTCCAGTTCTAGCTGCATCTGATCAATGAAGCTCTGTCTTCCCTCAGATATCCTAGAATGTGCAGGTAAATTTGGCACCAGAAAGAACTATTTTCTACCTCCTGCTGGCTGTTCGCAGAAGCCTTGAAACATGACATTTGATTATAGAATTAATCTCGTGCAGAGCTACTAGAAACATGACTTTGTTGATAATAATCCAGGCAATTATCCGCATAGCAGATTTGTAGTTTGATATACTTAACATTAGTGATTATTTATACCTGAAACCTCTTTTCTTCACTGCTAGTGTTTGTGTTCTTTTCAGTTTTTACCAAAACCTCATGTTTCATACTAATTTGTGGATGACTGATTTAAAAAATGTTGAATAGCCTCAGAAGAAGATTGATCTCTGAGTGATCTCTCTGTAAATGACTTGCTCTTTGCTATCATCCCTCCAACAAAATCTTTAAGATCTGTCAGAAAATTAGTTTTGAATCTCTCTATTAATTACAATTTTTAATGTTAGGTCATATGCCCCGGATAAGTCCTTATTTTACAGTATCTCCACAGTTGCCTTTATCAAGTCAGTTCTCAAAGAACAGTGAGCTTGTTTGACAAGATAATACACATTAATTATATTGTAGCCCTTGTTATTTTTTTAAAGAATGCTGACTGACCTAACTCATTATTGTACCCAAAATGATACTAGGGTAATCTGCTTGTAATCTGTAATTTCGTGAATTTAGCTTCTTCAAAAAATTTTAATAGATACCTTATACTAAAATACATTTGTAGTTCTCTAACCCTTTGGAATTTTCCCAGTTTTCCATTAGTTGTTCAGTATCAACACTAGTGGTTCGGAGAACTCCTCATTGAGTTTATGTAAGACTCCAGGCCTGTTGATTTGAAAACATTTAATTTTAGCAGATCTTGTCTCACATCTCCCTTTATTACCTACAGTGAATTTTGTTATGCTGACGTAATATGGGATGATACATTCTCTGCTCCATTCCAAGGACAAAACGTTGTGCAAAGGACAAAATGTTTATTGGATATTTCCGCCTTTTCTATATTGCCATTTCAGGTTTTATGGCCCACATCTAGTAATGGGCTCATGGCCAGCCTCAAGCTTCTTTTAATATGTATAAAAATATGTTTTCTGTCTCCATACCTCAGTTAACTATTAGTATTTCCTAGATTTTGTTAACTTCCTTCATAAGTTCCCTGCATATAGTAACTTACAAAATATGTTCCTTACCATTTATTTCCCTTCCATTTTGTAGATATAAGAATTTTAAATATGCATTATGACTTAAGCCCAAGCAGT